>VXBW01006202.1:1243065-1294533 GCA_013400375.1 Thinocorus orbignyianus
ACTCCAGCCTGGGACTGTTGCCTGCTGGTGACATGGTCGTCATCCTGGGAGCTTAATACGGTTTTGTATATACTGTATACTTCTATTTTATTTTTCTTCCTTTTTTAAAAAAATTTTCTTTTATTGTTTGTAATATTATTATTCTTTATGTTTTTTATTAAAGTAGTTTAGTTTTTCTAAACTCCTGAATCTCTTTAATTTCTCCCTCTCCTCTCCTTTTTCCTTTTTAAAAAGGGGAAGGGGGGGGGAGGGCTATCTGTCCTTCGGTTCTGATTTGCTCAGAACCATAACAATGCCCCATCCCTGGAAGTGTTTAAGGCCAGGTTGGATGGGGCTTTGAGCAACCTGCTCTAGGGAGAGGTGTCCCTGTCCATGGCAGGGGGGTTGGAACTTGATGATCTTTAAGGTCCCTTCCAACTCTAACCATTCTATGATTCTATGAGTCTATGTTTCCAATCTTGACTGATATGGCAAATTAGGATTTAGAGTTGCAATTGAGTTTGTACCATTTTGGAGAAGGTTGCTAATCATGACAGGGTGACAAGATTTCCTTTGAGAATTATTAGAAATATGTAGAGAAAAACTATTTGTTTACTGCTCAGTGTACAAACATGGACATATCAGCTCTTACAGACAAGCTTTACAGTGTTTGTGCAGACATTAACTTCACTCAAGGGAGCATCCTTACATGGAGAATGTTACTAACAAGGAATTTCTCCTTGGGTAGAGATCACCAATTGCTAGAAAAGAATAATGACTGAAGCCCATTTGATCTGATATATTTCCATTTAAATTATTATCGTTAGGCTACTATAAAAAATAAGCCTTGGGAAGAGAGTAAATATTCAGTATTCTAAACAAAAGTCTTCATTATCATAAAAAAAGTAACACCAGTGAAGTTTGTACCGCTACACTGATTTTTACCAGCCAAACATATTTCCCGAGTGTAATTTCTTTGGAACAGAGTTGCATGTGATCTGCAACAGCTACTCATTAGATGCTTATGGTTTGGGAAAAGAAACATTTTCCATGTCCGCTGAGCTAGAATTATAAACTGTTATAATAATTTTGAATAGCAACAGAGAATAAGAATCCCAACGTCCCAAGGAAAATACTTGCTGTCAAATGTCATTACATCACACTTTTATTTTTTTTTAAACACAAGCTTTCCTTCTGGACAAATGTATGTAATTTCATATTTTTTTTTCCAGGGAAAAAAAAAATCAGTTGTTCCTCAAAATTAAACAGTACTGCAGAAGCCTTTCATTTCAGTGTGAAAGCATCAATTATTATGTAACTTCTCTTGCTGATTTTAGACCATTTAATCACTCTATTATTATTACTACATACTTGGAGGTGTCAGGAATAAAACTGCTGCACTCATCTCACCTAAAGTTGCCAACAGCAGGCAGTAGTTATAGTGAATGCCTATTCCCCAGTACTAGGTCTGAACACAAAAAATGACAAATACGTTATAGTTTATACGCAAGTATTGGTCCTGATATATGCAAACATTCCCTCTGTGTTTACATGTCACTAAGGCTGCCATCACTGTTATAACCTTCCAAAGATTGTCCTGAGTTTAAAGAATGCATATATTTATGCTTGCCAGATCACAATTTCTCCAAGCTCTATGTTACACGGTAGCCCAATTTGCTGCCCCAATGCTTGCTGGGATTTGGAGCCCCTCCCTGCAGTCACAGACATACCCTTTAAGAGATGGAGCATGGATTCCAGTGGGAAGGGAGTTCGGAAGCCAAGGCAGCTGTAACCTTCTTTTGGAGTTGCTACACACAAATCTAAGCTGCAGCATCATTTCCATTATCAATAATTCTCCATAGCTCTCACTTTTCACAAAGTAACGTGCTGCCCTAACACACCTTTCTGTGTGCTGCACCAGTGCTTATGTTCTGATTTTTGATCCTGGATAGAAGACACTGTGTTATTCTCATTAACTTATTCCACCCAGATGAAAATTATAGGTGGAGCAAGTGGGAAATCGTATCCTTGATGCTTAACACTTTCTAAGCCTTAACATATTTTCTTCTTGAGCACAGTAACAATGCTAATAAGCAAAAACTTCCAAGGACATTTTCATTAAAATAAGAACGTATAATCAGAAATGTTAACAGTTTGATCTACAGGTGTAGGAGCCACTATTCTTCTCAATCCTGACTTGTAAATGAATAGTGAACATTTTGCTGATTTATATTCCATTATTTTTACGACGTAACAGTTTGAACAGAGCATATCAAAAGAGCTTTGTCTCAAAATAAGTAAATGTCTGCATTAGCACATCCCACTGAAAGAGGGAAGGAAAGATTCAGTTCTGCCTGAACAGGACATTCAACCTGGTTGTCTTGACTGCTTCAGAAAGTACTAAACCTCAAGCCTGTTGTCAGGAACACTTCAAGATAAGAACTCCCTTCTGGATTACAGTTATTTATTTCACCATTTTTTTTTTCAAAAGCACTATGTTTTTGTAGCAAATGTTCATTTTGACAAATCAATGTGTTTCCATAAAAACTGTTCTCCCGTAATACCCAATCAGCTCTATTTGCAATGTTAATTATATATTTTATTTTAACAGTCACAATTTGCAATTCAAATAATCTGCAGACCAAAAGATATTTGCTGGAAGAATGTTCAAATAATTTTCAGCCATTAACATATTAGAGCTGCACAATATGTTTGCAGACAATTTGTGAAGAAAAAGAAGGGCAAAGATGTGCTAATAAATTATTAGTTGCAAATTATTGAATCACTCTTAGTCCCTGCTGTAGGTAGAAATGATTCTATTTGAATTCTGAAACACAAAAGAAGAGACAAGTTTCTCCAACACAGTAACCTGCCATGGTTATCAGCAGACAGCTTTTCAAATATCTCTATAATAAAATACCTCTGCCAAGAGAATTCCCTAAGTGTATGAAGGGTATAAAGGTCAGATAATAACGATCAGTACACAGAGATGAGTCAAAGTGTTCTGCTGTAACTTTAAGAGAGAATAATCATGAGCAACCCCCAAATTATTCAGCCTGAAAAAATCCTCAGCCTAGCATAAAATAGCACAGTTCCACTGACTTTAAATGGGCTGCCCAAGTTCATTTACATTTATTAAGCTATAACTTATGATATTTATGACTGCACATGCATATGTGCTTTCATGTCACAATACAAAATGCCTGTCCCTCTTGTACAGTGGGCAGGTTCCCATAGATCTGCATTAAAAGCAAAGCAGAACTGAAGTGCAGGAGGCTGCCTTCCAAATCATCATGGCATCAAGAATCTGAGAGCCAAAGGTCTGAGAACACATACTCTGGAAAAAAAAAAGGGCCCCAAATTCTTCAAAACAGGAGGATGAAATTAATATTGCCTGCCTTGTTGCAGGTATAATGACATAAGAATTAGGGAATTTTGTTCACTAGTAATTGCAGGAGGATGTCTGTGCCTTTGTGCAACACAGACTCTAGAAATTAATGAGAAGTTCTAGGCATTCAACCCATTGGGGAGGGGGATCAACCCATGGTATAAATATTTCATACAACAGCAAAAACATGCAGCTGGTGAACACTCCCCTATACTTACTGGAAGCAAATCACTTTCCTAAACTGAGTAGAAAGCAGCCAGCGTCAGTTTTCAGTGATCTCACCAATAAACACGCGTTATACCTGCAGCCCCAAAACATGGGAATCCTTCACTGAGCAAAGAAACAAAAGGGTCTGTTAAGGATGCTTATCAGTGCACGAATTTGCTCCTCCTTGAGTCTGAGTCACATTCAAGAAGCCCTAAAGTGCTTCTTGCAGGCTTTGGAGGTGGATCCAGAACAGTTCCTAAAGGTAAATACTGCCTTTCACAAAAGTGTGTCCCAGAAAAGGCATCACCAAAGCAGGGGAAAAAAAGAAATAGAACATGCTAAGAAGTGGGTCGGAACAAGGCAGAGGTAAAACTTGAAGTAGTTCAACCAAAGCTCATTCCCAACATCTCTTTCCTCACAAAACCAAGCAACAAAACAATACCATAGCTGAAATCCTGGATGCTAAAGGACTCCGTACTCCCAGGCTGCACCTACTAGCATGCATTTTTGAAGGAATGCATTGCAGGAAACTAATTGAAACCTAATGCTGATTATTTTGTTGTCTACCACCATTAAGCAATCTATCATCTCACCAGAGCTGAATTTAGATTAATCAAGTTTATACCACTGAGATCAGCCTGGATGACAGCATAAGACTTGAACCAATCTACTTCCTCATTCCAAGACATCACAGACCCGTGGTGCCTTTCTTCACCTTTTTGTAAAACTTCAAATCCTAGATGGATGTTCAGGCAAGTCAAGTTCACTTAAATGCATCCAGCTGACAATAGCAATCCCAGAGAAAGCTGCCTGACCACATGCCCACACAGGGTTTGCGTACGCTGTTGCTTTAACACCAGTGAAGAAAGACCTTTTGAAGTGAACTTGCCCATTGCCTACACTTACTACTGCTTGCATCACTGAGAATGTGGCAACAGCTGAAAGTCAACTGCGTGATGTGCCCTGGACATCACCTAATTCTTTCCAGCCATCACTGTGATTCAATCTGGGGAACCAGACTAGAGCTGTCTCAAGTGAAAAACAGCGGCATACAGTATGGATGTCAGGTCCTGAGCACAAACTATTTTGCTTCTGCACGAACAGATCTGCTTCTGTTGGTCTACTTTATCTGCTAATGCAGAAATAGACTTATCATCCATAACAAACTAGACAGCTATGGAGTTTACAGTATCTAACTAGTGACAGCAACCCGTTACCTCAGACTGGGCCAGTAGACACGGCAGTGACAAGAACCGACATGGTACAAGACAAGGATGAACCGTCTAATAAACCATCTGGCAGCACCTGATGCAGAGGCTTTCTAAATAGGTGCTTCCTCCCTACCCCCAAACAGCATCTCTAGATTTACAAAGGCTCAGCATTATTCCTATGCCCAGTTTATAATGAAGAACGTGAACAAGGCCATTTGCTCACTAAGGTCTGTGGCTGATCACTGGGAAACAAGTTTCCTGACAATTTTTGCACAGCAGCTGAAAACGAAAGTTTTCCTTGAGCTTCAATATATAATCATCTAAACCAATATTATCTGCCTAGATAGTAAAAGATAATAAGTTTTATGATACCTCCCTAATGCCAAGTCTTTACCTAATCTGTTATCAAATGAATCAAAATGAAGCTTACTAGGTTAACTTCAGAAATCACATTCTCACAAATTAGGAGCACTTAGATTATATTTCCCTCCATAAACATTCCAATTCCCACAACAGAAAGCAATGTTATAAAGGTCAGGATGGAAATTGTGTTTCTGCTGTGTAATCTGCTTTGCAAATTTGTACCAGTGGTCAAAATGCCCAGAAAACTCAATTACTGACTTGCTATGACAACCATACATCAGCAGGCCCAGGCAGACAGAGGTTATTTCTGAAATTAGTATCCTAATGCAAAGCATGCATTCTATGATTCCAGACATACAACCTTTGCCTGATGTTTCTATTGTTAAATAGAAGCACTGTCTATTATTTCAGACATATTATCAGGAACATAATATCCTAGTTAAATAGGTGCATTCTAAGTTGGAGAGGAAAAAAAATCACTCCATGTCCATTTGAACAATTTACCATTTAAAGGTGGTATTCTGATCAATATAGTCATCAAATGTTACTTTTAATCACTATTATCATTTTTCCTTTAATTTCAATTTTGTATGCAAATCTTATTTTAGAGTGTTCTATTGCCAGTAATAATTCCAGGTAGCTTTTGAAATAAAAGACCCTGCTGAGAGTGTAATGAATCAGTAAATGATACCAGCTTTGCCCATGGACAAAAACAATTCCAGTGGCTGCATTTATACTCTCGTTGGGTTATACCCACAGAATATAAATAGATCTAATTCTAAATCATCCAAGGGAAAATGATGTAAAATGGATTTCAATTACACTATTGCTGTTTTACAAAAAAGCTTATCACACTATGGGGTGACAAATCAACCCCTCCATAGGATTTACTTTCTGATGAAAGACGTAACAATAGAATTTCCATTTAAAAACTTCTCCAGTCAATTTCATTCTTTTCTTACTTAATCCTATGTATCATTTTATCAGCTTCTTTTCATGATAAAAAGTAATTAAATGCCTTATTTGGAATTCCTATACTTTCTGCTTTGGTTAGTAAGTTCTAATTTTGCTAAACTTTCATAATCCTACTTAGATCTTCTAAGAGCATCTGCCAACAGAACAGCTAAAGTCAGGCTTTGTTTTCTCGCAACCAAAGATGTCTAGGTTATTCTCACTTACAGGCTTAACCTGTCACTACCTTCTGCAGATTTTGCACTGTATTACAGCTGCTTTTGGTGAAAAATAAGGTTGTTGCCCTGCTACAAGTTGCCCCTTTTATAAGTTCATTTCCATGTGCTAGACCTTTTTGAAATCAATCTTCAAAAGCTTTTCACATTCACTATAAAAGAAAAAAATAGATTTCTAATTCATTTGTTTTATTAGCAATTAGCTATTATAAACTACTTAGAGTATGAATTTAGTGTGGTGAACTAGAGGAAATCCAATAGAAAACAAATATTAAAAGTTATGTGTGGGAATATCATGCATGCAGAAGAATTTTCCTTTCAAGAATTTTCAAGAATTTTTTTTGGAGATTCAATAGATCCATAGCTCTTTAGATAAATCTCACAAAAAGGCACAATCATGAGAACCCTGGCAGATACTTGATATAAAATCTAGGGCACATTCCTCAAAAAATAAGAACTAATACTGAGGTATAAATCTGACTTCCCTTCTGTACAATTCAGCAGCTGCATGTTCTTTTAAATATTTAGCAGTATAGTTTTCTGGCCCAAAATCTTGCTCAAGACTTTGTCTCAGTAAAATAAAACTTGTTTTATAGGAAGTACATCATATATTTTATTCATTGCAATGCCATGGTATTTGCTAAAAAATCTGCCTGAAGTAATAGCATTCTCAAAAAGTAAATATTTGGCTAATTTTGTCTGCTTTCCACCATGAAGTATTGCCATAAAATATTTATACCAGGTTTTTGAGGACCTGTTATCCTCGTCTTCCTCTTCAAGGAAATATTCTGCCAGAAGGTCTGAGATGACAGATCATGGAGGCTTGTGATCATCCTCCCCAAGAGATCAACAGAGTTAATGGACAAGTTCCCTTCAGCTACAACTGGGCTGGGTGACACATTCTCCTCAGGTAGAAACATGTAGTGATGCAGTCTTCATTTTAATCATTCGATCATCTTAATCAGGACATTGCACTAGCAAAGGTCCTAAGAAATCTTACGTGCTTCTCTTTAATAAGGAGTCATTTATTAACCTTTCATAATACTGCCTTGTTACAACAACATATTTTGTACTAATATTGTACCAAAATATCCTTCATTCATGCTGCTCAATGTGAGAAATTTGTGGAGGCTTATTGCTCTACAAAGTGGGTTTTGTATACAAATTTATTTCAGGAGAATTCCCCAAACGGAGTGTAAAGTGAAAAAAAATCATTGCTAATTTAAAGAATTACCAAAGAAATACACATAAGAATTAAAAACTAGGAGAAATTCACTGTTTTGTATTAAGAAAGACAAACTGCAATTGATTGAGTAATGTCTGCCATCACGGAGAGACAGAGAGGAGGTGAGAATGTGAGGTAGGATTCGAGTGGAAGGTGAGGCGAGCAGAGGTCAGAGAACTATGATGGAGAAAGTCCATAAAGAGTTTTGCAAACTTGAATTACCATTTCCAGGCAGCACTTGTAGACTAAAAGCAGTAACATGGACAAAGGACAGAACAATATGGGAGGCACTGCTAGCAGGAGAAGAGGGAGGAAAGAATACTCGACTCCCTTGAAAAATTGGGAAGAGACATCCATAACATTATGAAAAGAACTTTTTAAAGCTAGAAAGTGTTAAATTGTAGCTGTATCTGTGGATCCGAGAAGCACTATCATACTTAGATCACCCATGGGAAGCACTGTGCCACAGGGACAGTTTTCAAAATCATAATCCTGTCCTGCTCCCCTCATTTCTTGCTATGAAGGTTAAGGATTAGTAGTTTGCTACTCGTCTAACAGCATATTGTACTCCATGTGGCTATGGCACACTCTTAAACTTCTTATTTCGGTTGTCTCAGCCCTGCCAAATCCCCATCCATCTGTTTTGGAGAGGTATGTGTGCAGCGCCTGCTTACTCCTGTATGCCCGGAGGCTTGATGCAAGTAGCATGGATGTCTGAAGGGATCCATACATCCTTGTACTCCCCAGCATGGCATTTTAGTGTAGCTCATACGGCAGCAGACAAATACAGAATTATACTACAGATAAAGTCTGGCCATAGTCCAAATGTTTTGATAAGCAAGTTTGCCCACAAGCAACGCAAGAGCTTGTAATAGCATGAAACAAACTGGTTCAAAATCCTTTCCGTACAGTGCATCTTAGACGTATGTAAATAAATGTAATTTTGCATTACTGCCTGACATCTCCTAAAGATTTGCACTTATGCTTCATAAATAATGGAGGTGCCTTTTCAGTTCTCTGAAGATTAGTGTTTTCTGTGTCTAGAACACATACCAAAGGAATGTATGAAACCCACAGCTGATATTTAAGGATGTCCTTCAACAGCTGTTGGACCAACAGTACATTTGATACTGACCTCAATCAGATCAAGAACTAATTTCCTGACACTTCTACAGATCAGAGATTACGTGTCATTTCAGAACGCCCCACAACCTTACTGAACCTAAGAAACTCTTCTTCACATAATTAATTTATTGCACAAATCTCCTGCAGAAACCACCAAATGAGTTAGAGATGCAGGATCAGGGTCTTGTTCTGGAACTACTTCAAAACATTTTTGTAAAAGGAAATCAAAGTGGGCACAGTAACTGTAAATCTAATGGGATTTAAACGTAATTAATATTGAATATTAAAATTTAGAGCGTGTAATCATAATGACAATTCAAGCTTAACAAGAGCAGCAGAGTAATGAAAGTAATAAAAGCAATACCCTTTCTCTCTCTCAAAGCATTTGAAACGATGATTTAATACAAATCCACTATTTGAACTCAGATTAACAAATATTAGTCTCATTATAAATTTTAATATTATTTGCATAAACTTTATTGAAAGACAAAGAAAAGGAACACAGAAATTTGAAATTCACAAGAAAACTGAAAAATAGAATTGAATTTTCTGCTACCTTAAAAGCCTATGTAGGTCACTAAGTTAAACAGACTTCTAAAGGCTGAAAATGCTGAATCAACACTGCAATAAACAGAAGTGATTGGAAGGGAGACTACAAGCAAAAAAATCAGCTTAATAAACAGATGGAGAAGACAATTCTAAAAATACTGCCTTTGTCAAGTGTTCAGCATCTTAAGACTAGTAAGGTCCTGTTTATTGGAGCAAGAATGCAATTATTGGTGAAAACATAGAATAAAATATATACTAGATATGCATTAACTTATTGAATTAAAGCAGAATTTCTTAAAGAAGAATTACAGTACACAAATGAAAGTATAGCCGAATAAAAATTTAGCATCTCTGTTTCTCTCTCTGGGAATTCAAAGGCTGGCAACAGATTATCAAGGAAGAATTCAGTTATTTTCTGCTATTCTCCTTCTCCCCAAGCTTTGCCTTCTCTGCATCTATTCTCATTTCAAAAGTTTTTCAAAGGCATTGAATGAGAAACTCGCACATTCAGCCCTGCTTCCTGTGAGGAGGGGTATCACAATGGGAGACAAAAATCAAGCAAGGTTATCTCTCCATGGGAATGAAACTGTCTGCAGTTTTCCAGGCATGATGAGGAGATGCTGAATGAACTGCATGATTCTCACCTAATAATGATGTATGCAACACGTTACAAACTGCCTGTAAGGTCTGAATGTGCCCTGGAGCATAGTTTGTCCCTGGATGGATGTGGTGCACTTTCTTGGGATTTCGAAATGCAATGAACTCAGCTAATAAGATCAAGAAAAAGAAGATCTTTCCTTAATAAACAGTTAAGTCTGCAGTTTGCACAATCCCAGTGCCTCAGGAAGAGGACCACGACAACGTGCCATAGGAACTGCCACTCACACTGCTGCCTGAAGATTGCTCCAGCAGAGACTAGTGTGGAGGTGTACTACAACATACAGTGCAAGTGGAGATTTGCCTGGGATGTTATGTTATTTACTTAAAAGCTTTTTTTATGTGAAGGAGGACCTAAAAGAGAGCATCAGAGGATAATGAGTTTGGACTCCATTGATTTTCCTGGATGTAAGTTTTTACTCCATTTGAAGGACAGGGTAGGTAAAATGCATTTATAGTACCCACAGAGTATTCAGAAACATTCTCTTTTTTGGTGTATTCTGATTCCAGGTGGTGAAGAACAGCACCAAATAGCACTCATCTCAGTAGGCATTCAGATCGCTTGTCATCCTGAGTAGACCACTAAACCCTATCCACACAGACATAACTCACACCCTATTATTTGGTCCATAGTGTATAACTAACAATGAAAATTGTCCCTTACAATACTTGGGAGAGGAGTACTTTAAAATAAAATACTACAGCACAAAGAAAGGAAAATAGAGTTTTAAAGGCTCTGTCAAAATAATAGCAAATTACTGAGTTGTTTTTGGCTTGTCTTTCTCTTTTTTTTTTTTAATCAGTCCTGCGCAAGAATGGTTATGTTGAATTTAATCAGCTATTAGAATAATCTCTCTAGGAAAGTGGTGGATTCCTCAATATTGGACACTTTTAAAATTCAGCCAGACAGGGTGCTGGGCTATGGTGCTTTTGCCAAGAAAGTTTGGACCAGATGATTCTTCAGGTCAAGATTTTATATAACTGATTGAATATTGATGGAGGAAACAAATCAAACTAGACATCTCTGTTAGTTGAATTCTCCAAAAACAGCCCTACATTAAAAGAACATTAAATTCTGCCCTTAAAGTTTATCTACAGATCCATCGCTTACCAGAGGACAAAATATTTACTCCTGACAGTGTCCAGAGTAGCACTGGACAATTATTGTGAAGAGAAACGTACCTCTCCGCCTGAAGGGATCCAAAGAAATACCACCTTTATCTTTGACTGTAACGTAACTGGTAGCACTTTTGCCAACAATTCAAGAAACTCTTGTCTAACAATAAAGGCACCTCTGAATAGAACGTTCTCTTCCAGGGAAACTATTGCAAGGTGTAGTGAGGATTCAGCCAGGATGGCTTTGGTTGTACTTTGGAAGTTAAACCCAGCAGGCTCCTACGCATGTACGTGCAGTTGGTAGGAACTGCACGTGGGCTGATAGTGTAAGGTATCCAGAGCCTTGTAAATTCACATGCTGCTGTTCCATTCACTCATTTCCCCATGTAGACATGGTATCAGGAAATGCAATTTGCTCATGATTATAAAATGAGATCTCTTGATTACAGGCTAAAAAGAAATAGGAGAAATCCTATAAAGAAATCCACACTTAGGACAAACTGTACTTCATCAACTCCCAATGCAGGCAGTTGTATGGGTTCACATCAATGAACACATTTAGGAAATAACTACTATTGGTTAAGTAACTTCAAAGAAATTGAGTGTTTTATCCTTATAAGTGCCTTTTTTTAACAGGACTTCTTTATTCAAGCCTTGCACTGAAGTAAGGATTCAGCTATTAAACAGTGTACCGTTCAAATCTATAACACGCTACTTTTACTGTGACAGCCATCTGCTTAACATGCAGCACAATAACCAGAAGTAATGAAATGTGTCTTTACATGACGATGCCAATGTCCACCACAAACCTCCATTAACTGGATACAGAAACACCCCACAGACAGGTTAATTGAAATGATGACAAATGACATGACCGAGGTCATGTTGAGAATCACTCATAGACTCAGAAGTAGGTCGAGGGAGTTTCAGTTCCTAGTCCGTAACTCGAGCCACTTCCTCTCTCTTAGGTGTAAGTGAAAAAGGTTATGACTCTCTTCCTATTTTTATAACATCTTGCACAATTTCCTTGCTTCAGTCGGCTGATGTACACATCCCTCGTGTCACTCCCTTGGTCTTATTTAATGTCCAGTTTGCCTGTCTGGCTGAAAATATGCAGTCTGAAAGTTTGTGCTCCCCACAAGTATAACATTATGGTAAAAGAAAACGAGATGCATCCTCCTAGATTGTTAGTCGTGGTTTCTGTGATTCAGTGGATTTCTTTTCTGAATATTATAATCTTTACTGAGTGTTTCAGTAAAATCAAAAGTTTAATTGCTTTAGGAGGCAGCAGAAATGGCAGGGTTTCAGGGCAGGTCAGTTGCTGACTACTTACTGAGTGACTACAATTGGAATATTTGCCTCAAAATTTTAAAGGCAATGAGCTTTGGGGTTATCTGCATAGCTAGTTTGGTTTAGGTATATCCTTACTTATTTGATCTTCTAAAGAATTAACATTCATATGCTTATTTTCCTGAGAGTAACTGTAAATCCTCTAAGCCTCTAGGAAGTAGTTTGTTTCTACAATTTAATTGCTATCTTTTATTTGATGCGACAGGGTTTTCTGATGATCACATAAAGTTTGATGTGTAAGTGTTCAGATGGTTGGAACATTGCTTTTGATCTGCTGTTTTTAGCTGGAGGACAATGCCTGAGCTTCACTGTACTAAGGAAAAAAAGCAAACGGACAACTCATCGAAAATCTTAAGTCACTTGGCCCTAAATTTCTTAGTGGTCAAGTAACACGTAACTATTTTCTGAAGAAGTAATAAAAATATTCTAATCTTAAACATACCATCACATATACTTGAAAAATACTTTGTATGCATTAACTTTTGAAGGCCTCAGGAAAGATCTCTGTTATTTGTGCTACTGTAAGCTCTGCGAACCTTCCAATTCTTTATACAGAAAGCTTAATGGCCATGGATTATTTGCCTCATTGGTTACGGTGCTAGGAAATAAAACAATGGGAAATATTCATTATCATGCTCTCCTATATTGAACTTCCACTTCGTTGAAGTATTAAAACAAGCTGCAAGGAAAATTAAACCTCAGAAAGAAATGGCAGGTGTATTTATGAATGCAAAAGACAAACTAAATGCTCTATTTCTCTTGGTTTGCAGTGGTTACACTGTAAGTGCTCTTCACCATCAGCTTACTCCTCTGACTAACCAACAGCTTTTCATTCACTTCCATTACTAGGTGGCAGCCTAATAGCAGAAATAGGGCCATGTGGGAGGTGAGATTAAATAAAAAGAAAGAAACCCATCAAAGGACTGGAAAAAAAATAAATGAGACTCATTGTCATAGCCAGTATTTCAAGAAGAAGGATACTGACTTGCATATTACATTTTTTCATGTGCAATTGCAGAATTACAATATATGTTTTACAGCTAAAATTACTGGTTTATGATTAGGTTAACTTTTGTCCAGCAGTTTGTGTTGGCAAATTTGAAGGCAACAGTAATTAGAAATTTCAGAATATTAATGGAACAAAAGCTGTAGCTTACCTCTATCGTGTTGAAAATTTGGCTTTAATTTCTTTGACAGAATAGATTGCAAATGACAACATAAGGACAAAATTAAACGGCAAGCCTTGATTTGGAGGCACTTGAAACACTGTATCTGATGGATTTCTTCTATGATATTCACAAGATCTTCAGAAAGCAGACAGACTAGACTTTGTGGGCAGGGGGAGCAGCTAGCCTTTTACATTTAGTACAGCTATATATCCAACCACAGCCCGAGAGATAGAATTACTCTCCTTTGGGCTAAAGCTGGCAGAAGTATAACCATTTCCCACTTTTTGCTACTGGTTTATCTCAGGAGGAAATTGCGCCAACTTCTGCACTCTGGCTGTCAACCAACAACATGCTGCTAAGCAAGGCAGTCAACTCTCTGCTGCACACATCTGCCCCAGTGAGGGGGTAAAATGTTATCCCGTGTCTGTTAGATGTGCAGACAGAGACCTGGAGGAGGAAAAAAAAAGGTGTAGGAGAAGCCTCAGTGCTGTTTTGCCTTATGCCCTGAGATCAATAAAATTCAGGCTTTAATCCTTTGAAATAGGAAGCAAATTTTAAAGACAAAAGTAAGGTACACTTCACTCTGGAAACCTGTCACCTGCACTCCTACGTTACCAAAATGCTTCTACCACGTCCTCAGGCCTCAAAGTGATACGCACAGTAATTTTAATTCATATCTGCAATTTGTCTAGATACTACCTTTACCTTGTTCCAATAAAAGTCAGTGCAAAGCTGCACCTCATCCACCTATAAAAGTATTGCAAAGTCACGGTCTTAGATACCACAGCTTCCCTTTCAAAATGAAGGTGAAAGAATAAACTCCTCTACAGTCAAAAAGAAGTGTGTTAAACAAAGCCAGCAGTGTTTGAAGCTCTCAGAAAGAGAAAAGAGGGATCTCTTGAGAGCAGCTCACATGCCTTTCTCATGGCCTTCAAGACCTTTACTCAGAACTAATCAGCCACTTGTAGACTTGAAAATGGGGCAGGCTTTCATACAGATAGGAAGAATAAACCAACTGTCACTAAGTGATATGAAACTAGAGCAGATTCTGTGCAGTAATCGGCCCTGATGCTGAAGTTACAATGAGCACATGACAAGTCCACATCCTGAAATATTGGCTCATTACTGCTTTTTGAATGTGTTCTGCGAGGACGGAATATTCAATAAGCCTTAACCAGTAAGAATTTTGTTTCAGAAACCCATCTGGTACAATCTTGCACAGCCTCATGGGAAGCAATGACATTGCACTGGACTTGAGGGGGTCAGGCTCTCCTGTCCCCATCTTCAGGAGCTGCTGCTCCTTCAGGGAGCAAAAGAGCAGTTCCAGTTACACCAACAGATCCAGTAATCAGACTTTCCTCTGTGAGGGCAAAGCAGGAACTTGGTAGCTAGTTGTTTATAACCATTTCAAGCACTGGAGTTTATTTTTGACAACCATGGTAAATGAAGTCTTTAAAAACTAGTCCACTGTGGCAGCAAACTTACATTTCTGTTTTATTACTTCCTTCAGTCTTTCTGTGTTAGTGAAGGTTATCTTTTTTCTCTCATCCTATGCCTAACCAACAAATATAGGAAATTAAGCTACATAATTTTTGAGAAACATCTGCAACATATTTTGACAAAACCAATTCCAAGATATCATTTAAAACAGGACCAAAATATTAATTTCTGGCATTATTTTATTGTAAATAAAGATCACACATTCAGCAGTTGATTAGTTCGCTACATGGAATCAAGTCTCAAGTAGGCAGAATGAACCCTAAAAACCTTAAATTATGCTTAGCCTAGTAGTTAAATACAGGCTTTTAATGAGTCTGTGTGAAAACGGTACATTAGATATAGCTGGATATCAAGTTTATTAGCCAAATATTCACCACTTGCTTTTACTTCCTAATGGCTAGTCCTTTCTTCTGTCAATAAGACATGTAATTCAGAAATACTGTTGTAGGTCAACAATGAACTGAATCCGCATCATTCCATAAAACTGGTATATAAGTCCATTGAAAATATAATACCTTAAACCCTGGTTAGCACGTTTGATGATTACCTCATGAATAATACAACAAAAATGCTTCAGGGATTTTACAGTGCCAAGACCTGATGATTGCATCTTTTTTTAGATTTAAGGGTTGCAAGAAAGTGCCGTAAGAGATCTAGGAAGAGCGATAGGGATTTAGTCTTGCTTGCTTCTTCTGGAAGATAAGGTTACTTCTTTCCCAGCACTTTTACCTTTCATCTTTAAAATAAATTAGTATTTTTAAAGGCCAAACTTGTGGTTTCATTTCTCACTTTGACAGTTCCTTGAATGCAGATAGATTTTGTATCATATAGAATATCTTCCCTGTTTTAGTTTAGTCATCTTTTGTTCTAGTGCCATACAACAAACCACTAACTTTTCAAATGACCCCGTAAAAACACAAGCTCAGAAAACAAAATTATCCCAGCTGGACAGGAACATCCCTTTTCATCTTGACAAAGCTGCTTTTTATTCTTATTTTCTTCCTCTCTAGCAGCTCCTTTGTAATCCCTTTTAGTAAGAGATTTAACAATTCAGGATCCTTTTGCAAAATTCTGATTAAATTTGTAGCAGTGAAAATTCTTATCACTTAAGTATAAATGTGACATATGAAAACAAGCTGCTTGTTTCACCCAAGTCCTTTCACATTTTCCTATTCGGTAGCTGTTTCTGAAGGTTTTGCTATGCCAAAAGGAAACACCAAACACTGACATTTAAGTAAAAATAAAATCAGCTGAATCTGACACAATCTGTAAATGCAGATTCCAGAAGATGAACCCATCATGTAAGTCAAGACAGAGTATCCATGCATCACTTCAAAGACATCAAATGTCCTTATGTGCAGCAGCCTAGAAAAACTTGAAAATACTGCCTGGATAATAGCTTTGATATTCTGAAGACAATATTATTTGCCACTGAAAAAGATATCTTGCTTTCATTTTGAGAAAGAGCATGCACTTTTAAAAGCATTTTTGCCTTCCAACTGTCTGGATGACCCTTATGTGCCCAGGGGAAGCTTTAAGAATTGATGAAAGATAACACAACCCTGTTGAGATATTGAACTTCCACTTGTTTTTCTAGAGCTGTAGGTAAGGAATCTGATTCCAAAAAAAAAGGAAAAATTTGTTTATAAGAAACTTGTCTATATAGCGCGCACAGAAGTGTAATAGAGGTGACAGCTGGGTTTATCTAATACATGTATTAAAGCATTAGCACAAATGTGCTGACAACACAGAACATACAATTTCTTGGTCTAGAAACTTGCTCTAAGTACTGTAATTTTGATTTTAAATTAGCTATTAAATTATAATATGTGGTTTACTAAACAGCAATTAAAATTTAATTTTTATTAATGCTGTGAATATCAATCCATTCCAGGTTCATTTGTTTTAGATAATTCTTCTAAAGCAATGCATTATTGCTCTTCTAAAATACTTTTGTTCAACATTTCTTCCAACAGGGACTGGAAAAGGCCCCTGTATGTATCCAACAGTTCTCGGTGTGATTTATTTTTGAGAAACTAACACCATATGGGCTCTAACAGTGTACACTATAATGGTGCTGGGCACCGGCTTATTTTTCTGTGCTGTTTTGAAGACACCAAGGACATGAGGCGAATGTAAAACCTGACTGTAAGGCATCAAAGTGATGGAGTATTAAGCCGGTAAAAGAGAAAAATTCTCAAACTAGTGATTGACTAGGGATGTGTTTTCCTACAGACATTTGACATTTTATAATGAAACCATAATATGAGCATACATTATTCTGTGTCTTCATTAGAAATTTAAACAAACTCTAACAACACAAAGTATAGGCCACAATGTGCTCAGCAGAGCTCAGTGGGTGATTTATTATCATCTGAAATAGAAGCAGAATTGGACTTGACACCAAAAACTTTGATTCACCTGCACCGAGACAACTGTAGGCCACTAATACTGACACTCAGAATATAAATTAGCAGTAGAACAATATTTTCAAACCGCTTCAATATATTTCAATGCAACAGGCATGTAATGACAAGTTAAAAATGAATTTTATAAAATTGCAAAAATATCAGGCCAGTATCTGATGTATCAATTGCAAAGTCATTCAGTTGCATTATGTAGCTAAAAGGCTAGAATTTTATATTGCCAGATTAAACAGAAAACACAAATCAATTGATGTAAGATGCAACACTAAAAAAATTATGTAGCAGCAGCAGTAAAATGAAGCACAAAGTATTTAAATGTTTCTCCAGGTCACAGAGCAAATTTGTGTCAGCAGATGATTCTAGTATCCTCACTCCCAGGACAAAGTTATAATCGCAAATCTATGCATCTTGGAATAGCTTCTGGTTCCTAATACAAGCCAGCTTTTTATTTAGTGAAGATGTTAAGTCCTTCATCCTATACAGAGATTTCAGTGAGGTATGGATAGTGGCAGCCTAGGGTTATAATTGTGAATAGGAGGATGAGAAGGAAAAGATCGTGCTTGGAAACACAGAATTACAATATAGATAACACAGGTAGGATTCAGCAGGCACAGCTGAAAATCTCTTGATACGTGTCTGTAACTTAACAACATTAACACAGGAAAGTAAATAAACAGGATTGCCTCTCTCATGGTTGGCTTCTGCAGTTAACCGGCCTATATCTGGGCAAACCTGTCCATTGCCATTGAAGTATAGTAGACACTTTTAAAAAAATATTCCTTTTTATTCTTCCTTCAGAACATTTATGTAATGAGGGGCTATTTAGTTTAGACTAATAGCAGTCTTTTTGACAAGTGATCTCACACTTTGGCACTGGCAATAAGTGAACAGGCAGTTCCAGATATATTGACAATTTTTGAGACTGGAAGTGATTGAAAAGTCTGTCTGCCCTGACCTCAGTGACAGGTCAAATGATGTTTCCCAGTTCATGCAAAGCTGATTTCTTTGGATGGTATTTGCTTTTAAAGTTCTTAGACTTCAATTCCGTCAACTTTCTTTACCCAATGAGTAGCAGGCGCTTTGTTCAATTCTTGGGAAGAAAAAACCCCACATTCTTATACAAGTCAAGCATTAAGAGTTGAAGAGGTTCACAAAACAGGCTGAACTACAACTGAAAACATAAAACTTAAGTTCCTTGTGCTATAAAGGAGTATTCCCTTTCATATTTGTATGTCTGAATTTCAAAACACTGCCACCTCATTCCATCAATCTCTTTCCCCTTTTTCTCGCCTTCTACCTGAACTCAGCAATACCTGTCACTGTCTCTTCTGATAATAAATTCCTCTGATTTACTTTCTCTTAATCTATTCACTTTTTAAAAGGGCATGATAAACAATAATGGTCATCTACAGTCCAAAACTGAGGATAATGAAAATTCAGTCACCAGCAGCACAAACTGCAGTCTATCACTGACCTAATGATGAAAGAGTGTTTAAACATGATAAACCTCTTGCTAAGAACTAAAGTTAAGATTAAATAAATACAAAGCCTGCCTCATTTAGCTGATTTGGTCTATCATTTAGTTTAAGTTATGTGAAAAATAAATTAAACATTTCATGATCTATGCTGTCAGGAATTCCTTAATGTTATATATAACCATGCACTCTTCACTCTGCAAACACAAGTCTTAAGCCTGTGCTCATCAAATTCATATTTACCATTAACCTTTAAGGGAAGGGGGACAGGTTCAGCTTCAGCAACAGCCACATACAGGCAAAACCATCTTGGTTGACAGTACGGTACAGCCAGTGGCTTCCACAGGAGCACCTTTTACAACACTACAAAAATATAACTTTTTTTTTTTATATGCTACCTCTGTTGTAAACACTTTGCAGAAGAACTGAACAGATATCTACCTACCACTGAACTGCATTGGCTTATGCCGCCTTCAAGGCAGAGCCTGACACTGATTATTGATCCTGGCCTGAACATTGTTCCTGTCTCTGCTGGCACTGTTGCTATTTTGGGAAAAAAACTGCTTTTCTGTTCTAAGACCTACTGACGAATCTGATTCACCAAAACACCCTGCGGCACATCTAACAACAACGGAGCCCAGCACAAAAAGTGATCCCAGAGTGTGCTATTATGTGGGAAAGGGCATCAGAGGAAGAGATGTTGGTTAGTGTCCTGTAAGGACTCGGGCTGTTAATACAGCTCTCCATTGCATCTAACCAGCCCTGCCTGTCAGCGGAGCTAATTAGTGGCGGTTCACCAATGTGTTGATGCAGCTATGCTGTTTCCAGTCTCAGCATCAACTTGCTCATTGCTAGCTCCAAGCTGCATGATGCTTCAGCTGAATCTCCGCTATTCTGTGCTCCTCCTAAGTTGGCTATTCAACTAGAATGTAATTGTCAACTCACAGAAATTCAAACTTTTTTTTTTTTTCCTTTTCTCTCTCTCTTGCCCTTCGAAGTATTTTGGCCTATTGAGGCTTTACAAAAGATGACTGAACAAGTTGATTTTAAGTGGACAAAAGTGTACTTAATAATAATAAAAGTAGTACTTTTAACAGCTTCTCAAAACCCATACAACCACAGGCCTGGACTTCGTCTCCTAAGGCTACTGCATAATACAATCTTACCTCAGACTTTCCTGACTTACTAAACTTGCTGGCTGAAGTCAACTTCAGGTTACTAGTTCAGATCATTTATTCAACACAATTCCCACTCCGCCACTTCTCCTGCTCTGTATCTGTGACTCAATTAGAAAGCGCAATTTACCGTACTGGTGACTTAGTGGCTCTCCAAATTAGCTGCAGCTGGGGTGGGCAGTATCTATCGCCAGGGTCTGTCAGTCACTACTTTGTGCTGTGGATTCAGAATTTCTAGTTGGTAAAATTCACCTGCTGCAATATACTTCAAACAAATAAAAATATGCTTGAAGTAAGAAATGGGAAATAGAAGTGAAAAAAACAGGGAGTAAATTGGCATTTTTCCACCCTACCATCAGATACCAATCTACCACAGTCAGATCAGCCTCCATTCTTGACTGTCATTTAGTATCACTTTGCTACGTAAACAGGGGAAAAAAAAATAATAGCCCCTTTACGATAAAGCACGGATGGAAAAACTAGCTGCTACAAGGATTAGAAGACTGACTGATGCCAAGTCCGGCATATACACAGGGCACCCAAGACTTGAGAGAAACTGTAACACCTTGAGGAAGAGAGGAGTGCTCAAAGCATAAAGGACCTTTTTTCCCTTTCTCGTTTCTCTTCCTGTTACTTGGAAGAAGTTGGCAAGAAAAAAACCTAATCCTTTATTTTCTAAGAACTCTCTTTTAAGAAAAAGACTTAGGACTAAGTGCAAGGATCCACAGGGGTCTTTTAAACAGGGGTAAAAAGACAAAGGAAAAGTCATAAAGCAGACATTACATAGGGGTTTGAGCACTTGTGCAAATATACAAGACTTCTTTTCAAAAGCACAAGACAAACTCTGTGCAATCTTCCATGCAGTTAAGCTGCTATAATTCTGTGCTTACAAGCAGCTATTCTGCCCATCATCGCTAACATCTCGCTAAAGACAAACAATAACCTTTCCCCTGGTGCTACAAGGTACTGGCTTCTTAACAGAGAAAATTCTTTACAACTGGAAGGCAATTACACATAAATTATTTCAGTAGAACACAACCCAAACCTGAAACTTGACATACAGAAAAGAGTATGTGTGGGAGATCACAGAGGAGACAAAGACTTAAAACTAGCACATTAACTTACTGAACTTTCTGTCACTTACTCTCATGTCCCTCTCTATTTAAATGATTTTCTATTGAATTGCTCAGCAGTGCCTCCCCATTATGGTCTGAATATGTATAGACACAGCAGGTGGTTTAAAAATAGCTGCAAGTGTATCAAAAAAAAAAAAGTAGAATATATTAGGTGGTTTAGGGAGAATTTTAATGACACCTACAGCAATTTACAGTTGACAAATTTTTATGTTTCTGTGGTACAGAAATACCCAAAATGAATTATCTTGTTTATCACTGGGACAAGGACAGTAATGAAATGTGCTAATTTGGAAAGCAAAATTAATTTCCAGTCAAGGCAGTATTCAAACAGGCACCACCCAAATTACATTTGTTACACATTGGAATAACATCCTCCAACATGAGAGGCAGAAGGGTATCACAGGTGTGTCCAAATAGATTTAAGTAAGTTCTGCACAAGGCTACTGCTGCAAAAGTCTGGATGCATGCTTTCCACTGCTTGCATTGTATCTCATTGGGCTCTGCCCATTACATGGTAAATGGAGTTTTCTCTGGGGGAAATCAAGGAATAGCTGTGTCACCAAATAAAAATCCCAAAACTAGATCCTCTGCTTAAGTTGGATCTCTTCAAATATATATCATAATAATAACATCCCCTTCCTACAATACATTTTATGGCATACACTAAAAAAAAAAATAATTAAAAAAGCATCCTCAAAAAATAAATTATATTCTCACAGTAGTGTTAATACTGTTTTGGAATATTTCTGTAAGCACTCATGACGCTACCATTTGCTACCAGTACTCTACTACTCTATGTCTAAGGTTCTTGACTAGGAACTCACAGGTTTAATTCCAAGGCACTACAGTATTAAACCATCTTATGAGAAGGTGATGTGTCACTCTGTTGAGACACATTTATTGCTTTGGATCTGCAGTCCCTCCTGTGGCCACCGATCATCATTTCTAATTATCACTTCAAATCATACAAAGTATATCCCCTGCTATGCGCAGAAGGCAGGTGGGTGAGTGGAAATCTATTATAAAAACAGGCCTCCAGGGAACGAGAATTACACTGTGCTATTCTTGGTTTTCAAAAAGTAGTGCTGTTAGTTACAGCCCCTCTTCTAGAATAACTTAAAAGCTCCAGGGGCATCCCCATGACATGACTAACCATCTATCAGCAAGAGGTGATTGTTATAGCACAGAAAGAAGGAAGTATGTGTTTCAAAGTAGTAAAAAAGTAGAAGAGCACCAGCTACTGCAGGAAGACATACTTGACAAAATGCCTCCAGGACAACATGGTTGTGTATCTATAAAGTAATCCTAAAAAAAATGTTGAGAATATAACAGCTCACATAATGCCTGAAATGATGATATCAGTATCTGAAGGATAAATCAGAATTCACTGTTTGGCACAAAACTGAATATATTTGATAAAGCTAAACTAGAAAACTAGGAAATACAAGATAACTCTAGTTAAGAAACAAGCAGAGGCTTCTTCTCTATCAGGTAATATTACTGTCTATTGTAATACACTTTATTAACCCTTGTTTAGCACTGAGAGCAGGTTCTTACGCTTTCTACTATACAGCCTCTGGCCACGTGAGGCAGTATTTAGTATACCTACGAAGGTGTTTTAGCATCCTCTTTCACCATCCTATTCGCCTGAAATTAAAATCTGGTCTTCCAGGATGCTACAGCTATCATCCACCATGCTGAGCAAGTCCAGGATTTCTCCTGTATCTGCGTTTCCCGTTGGCTTTGCTTTTTCTATACACTTACAGTATCTTAAAGGAAGAATTCCTGAGTTTTTATATTGTATTTATACAGTTATGTGATACATTGACGTAGTGGCCTAAGACTGAGATTCCTATACATTAGAAGTAATAACAGTAAAACAGTCACAAACGTGGAAGGATGATCTATGACAAGGTCCAGGTAAGGGATGGCAATAAGAACTGCGATAACAGTGCCATTTAGGTACGCCTCTGAGCCATAATGGACACAGAGACTGGACAGCATGGTTTGTTTTTGCTAGCCACCAGTTAAAAGTGAGTGCCTTCTGAAGGTGTCTCCTCCTGCTCAGCTGGATATGTTAGCCTGACTAACAGAGCTCTGCTGCTGGCTTTGAGCCCTTTCTAAACACGCATTTGAATATAGCACAGCTGGCTAGGATGGAACAGCTAAGCTCCCTGCAGCAATAAGCTGGAAAGGTTTCTTAGTTTAATAATGGTGAATAGTGCACAAAACTGAGATGAATTAAATCTTACATTGCTCTTATTTAATTTAATAATTTTTATGTAAAGCCTCATCACAAAAATGCTTGAATGTGATTTTTTTTTGCCTGAAATGCAAAGGTAGTGCAATACAAGAAAAGCTGCATGATTTTTTTTTTTTATGTAATCAAAGCTATTTCACCCTACATGCACCAAAAAGGGCAAGTAAACCATTTCTCAGTAAAGACATAGGAGGACATATAAAGAACTGTCTCAGTTGCAGACACGATAACAGCAATATTACAAGTCAATAGCATGCTATATCTTCAACAGACAGTTACAAACCCAGTCTTTTAATCTACAAGTTTTATACTAAAGAGAAAGGGGAGGCAGATGGTGAGCGGGAAAGAAAGAACAAGCATGGCATTTTAGTTTTAATAGGTCAGGAATGGAGACAGGATATGAAAAAAAAAAAGAAGAAAAAAAAAGGCTATTTCAATATTTCTTTGAAAATTCTAGTCCCAGTTCCTCCACCATCTTTTAAGGACAGAATTAAAATACCAAGGAAGCAAAACAAACAAACAAACAAACATAACAACCCAAAAAAACAAAAAAAAGGAAAAGTATGCCATTTCAGAGGGAGTTTCCTCTGAACCCCCCAAAATCCAGAAATCTACTCTACAAGTGAATCCATCAAAATAATTTTGGATAGGGGATGGACATGGTTCAGAGAAGCAGGTGCTCTTTGCACACTGTATTTACCCTGGTTTCCAAGTCAGTCATGCACCAAGGCAGAGACAATCATCAATCTCTGAACTGAATCATACTAGAGTACTAACCATAGTAGCTAGATTAAGGTTTGGGATGTGTGGTGGTGGGGTAGTTAGAGGCTTTTCATTTTTGAAAGAGAAAAATCAGCTTTGGTGGGTGAAAGATATTTTTTAAAAAGCTTGAAAAAAGAAAAAGTTCTCCCCCTGCACACTGTGCACTCTTGGTGTGGATCAATTTTGCTCTCCCTCCAGCAACTTTCACTGCCTTCTCAATCTGTAACAAACTTGCACAGACCTCCCAGGAATTCTCTTTTTCTCCGTAATCACTGAGGCTTGGCTGGATATCTGCTCTCTGCTCTTTTTGGTGTCTCCTGTTGTTTCCTGCGCGAGAGGCTCTCAGCTTGCTGTCTTTCTCTTATGCCTGCACTCCTGATACCTCTGTTCCCAAATGAACACACTTTGTTGCCATCCCCAGAGGAAGAAAAAAATCTCCTGTCACTGCTCTCCTCCCATGGTTGCATATCTTCACCCCACATTCCTGTACCACAATACACAGGAAACAAGACAATGCAATCAGAGCACACCGCTTTTAGCTGCTAACCTATCGCATTAACAAATCGTTCTGTTCCCACCCAAGATTAAGCAAATACAGCAGAAATACCTCCTGTCCCTAGGGATTACTATGAAGAACCTTAAGAATGCTGAAACAAGGAACTAAGAACAAGAGAAAAAGAGAAAAAATGTCAGTGTCAGGGTGAAAAGCAAAGTGTGTTAAAGCTGGTCAGCAGTCGTGAAGCTACCAGTGATCTTTCTGAATTTTTTTCAAGGAAAACTTAATGTGCTGATCACGTTTACTTTGAAAATGTGATGGCAAGAAATCACTATTCCATTCATTTCAAGAAACATTTTTCCATTTTTACTATAGGAAACTACAAAGACCTCCAAAGTGTAAGACCATCTTTCTTTTCATTATAACCAGTTTGTAGGTATACTATTGAACAGACTTTTAATCAGAAAACACTGATCCTTCAAGACTATCATTTTTAATTGGAAAGCACCAGTTTCAATGAAATATGCATCAAGAAAAATTTTCAAGACCAATATGGCCTCATTAAAAATAGACTGAGTTTCAAGTTCTTATATGGAAGGCACAGAGAGAGCTTTCCAGATGAATAATTTAACCATGTCACTGCTGATTTTCAATTCTTATGCTGATTCAGATAATAGTTGAAAACTGAATGGGACAGGAAAGGTGTGCTCTGTCCTAGTGCAATTGAACTTTTAAAAAAAATTTATCTAAAATTATTTCTTCTTCTCCTAATTAAACCTCCACCTTTAAAGCTCAAAGGTTCAAAATCTTAAAAGCTGTAGTAGCACCCCCTGCATTCTGATGAGGTTTTTCTAATCTCACACCCTATAACACATAAGACTCCAACATAAATCACACATTAAGTCACTATATGGCCAGATGGAACCCATTTGTATACTGCTTGGAAGACAAGGACCTTCATTTCATTTGAGCGTTCCTTCTTATTAGTTACAGGTCATTCAGTCACAAGATGTTTCTAACACCTAACACAAACTAATTATGACAGCACATTCTGTGCAAGGATGAAAGTGTTACAAACTCGCTGCTGAGTGGCAAGCATCGCTAAAGGCGCTCTGATTAATATGCAGTTCAGCCTGATTTGATTTGTGCATAGCAGAGCAGCCCTTGTTTCAGCATGCTGAAAGTAGGATGCAGAATCTCCTGAGCAGTTCTTATTTTTGAAAGCAACAGAAGCGTAGAGCGCTCCTGAAAGGGAGAACACAGACGGACTCTATTCCGTTTGATGTGCCATCTTATGTCTGTTTTTACTGCATTTAAAAATTCCATTTCATTACGTTCATAACAGCTAAATCTATCATGCTGCTGAGTCTAACAGCTGTGTTGCATATAGATATTGATACCCACAGGCAAAACTCTTTTATGGGACATCTCGAGGGATCAGATAGAGAAGCTCCAAATGTTTCAACTAAGCAGTAGTTGAGATGACAAATAAATATTTGAGACATACAGACATGTACTCAGACTTTTCACTTTTGATTTCTAAATAAAGCCTATAAAATATGTAGCTATGCCTAGAATCAAATGCCTTGTACCACACACACTGAAACTTATTACCTTTCTTTTACAAGAACTCCACCATTTATTTAAGAAGATAGCTTAATCTGCGTCTGTATCAGTGATATAGAAGATTAGGTTTAACATTTATTACCCGTCCTAACCCACATCTAAAAACCCTACAACTGTTGACGCCTACTGCACAAGGAACTATTTGTGTGGGATTTCTAAGACAGCAAAAGCTGTCTAAAATTGCACAAGCTTTCTCTTGAGAGGTTTCAAGCCCAAATTTCTAGTTCTGGAAACTCATTTTCAAAATGGTGGTCTAAATTAAACAAGTGCAATTTTTACTGTCAGACAAATGGAAAATATACTCCTAAGTAGTGAGCTCTTCATTGCTGTTGACTGATTGCATTCTCTGAGTACAAAACTGAACTATGAAAGTATAAAATAATGCAAGAAGTCCCTCATTTCTTTCCATAATAATCACAACATTAAACATTTGTAAGGCATTTAAAAAGAGAAAAAGAGAAAATAAACACTCACAGGGTCTTATTTAGAAAACTGTGCAAGTATAGTTATGTTCAGTTCTACTTGAATATTTTTTTTATTTAATAGCAATTTAAGTAAATTTTACTGATTCAAATTTCCTAGTTGATTTTGGCATAGATAGCCAATATTTCCACATTTCATCCTTCATCTTCCCCACCTATGAAACTGGTGTAATAATAATTACTTTTGCTCTCAGAGGTACTGAAAGATATTCTCACTATGGGGCAAACACCTGGGAAGTCTTGAATGAGAGGGGCCACAAACTGCAGAATAATTTGGAAGCAGACAGTAACCAATGTTGAAAAGTAGTTGCGATTTCAGCTTAGTTTCCCTTTTTGTCCTTTTCTGGTAGTTTTAGTGGTTATTTCTTTCATAATGGATTGCTGCAGGAAAGGACTGGAAATGAATAATAAGAGTAATTTGCTGTTTTAATTGTAAGACAATACAAGCTATATTTTCAGTGTCTAACAGAGTGCATTGCAGGGAGAGCACGCACAGAGATCCAGCCATAACCGAATCCAAGGGAAGGTTGAAGGGAAATGCCAAGCTTGTGAGTAGTTCACTCATTCAAACAGAGACAGGCAGCAAAGTTCAAAACCTGGTGAGGGTGAAGGCAGGGGAAAGCATGACTTCAGGCTATGTAATCTCAGGGTGAGGGCACGAAGGAGGTCATGGCTGGAAGAGAGGGGAGAATGACCATACATACAAGGCTAGCAAGGATGGGTGAGTCCCCAGGAAGGGTCTAAGTAGGGATTATTTTTAATTAAGTGCCATTGAAGAGCACTGCAAATTGATGAAAGTCTCACTGTCCTGCCTTCCTCACAGTAATCAGAAAGTCAGATTTCCGTTCTCAGTAAGATCCAAATCTGGCTAACGTGCATTTTTAACCTGCAGAAATCTAGGTCGTATTTCAGTTGCTATGTGCTCATGAGTTCAGTTACCGCTGAAAGACAAACTTACTGGCTGACCCTGGCTGACCCAGTGACACTCAGAAAGCACAGAACCCATCAGGGCAGTACATGATACACACTCCTTTGAATGCCAACATGGGAAGAGCTGACACCAATGCAATCATTGGATGGCTTTCCTGGGAAAGAATCAACTGGATTGGGAATGTAACCAGAAAGTGTATCCACATGCAGTATTTTTTAGCATTATTATCCTCAGCCATCCAGAGTTTATACTGTTGTGGGGTCCTTGTTTAAAGGGCTTTTTTCTCTTCCCCATTTCACACCCCCATTAGTGGCCAAATACCTGCAAGTATGTTATTTCTGTTATTTCAGCCCAAGAAAAGCAGCCCAAACTTATTTCTCTACCCTCCTGATTGTTAATCTTTGTTCTTGAGATTTTAGAAACAGCAGCAGAATAAAGCTGTGTTTTTTGTTGAGCTCACATCTAGGAATGAGCTACTTCACAAACCAAATGTTTTGGTGTGGCTGCAAGCAATGATGTGAGAGTTATCTTAATTTTGCATAAAATTTTGCCTGTTGCCACTAAAATATGCCTTTAAAATATACTGCTAATGACACAAGAGTTACTGATGAAAAGAATGTGCACAGCTCAATAGAAATATTTTTATTTTGTTAATACATTAAAAATCAACATCAATGAACAGGAAGTAACATATCTAGATGAAAGTCAAATGTTCTGATTCAGGCTCAGGCGTCAGTTTAAAGCAAATTAGCAGTGTCTCATATGATGAAATGTTTGCTTCTTAAAGCTAATGACTGACTTTGACTTTTACTTGAAATACCTCTATAATGTAGAGTCAGGGTAGAGAATGGTCATGCAACAAAGGTGAGCAGCTCATTATCAATAGCATTTGTGGTTCTAGGTCATGCAAAGTGTTTCAAAGACATTAAAACTATGTCTAGACTACTCTACGAGAGTCAAAACAATTTACTTAACAACACTAAAGATGTGGTCCATAAAAGCCTCTACACAGGTCAAATATAAATTTTGTAAATATTTTACTGAGCAGCTTAAGTTAAGGTTATGTTGAAGTCACAACCTTAAACAACAAACTGGTTTTACACATTTATCAAATAACACTAGGTAAACGAGTACCAATAAGTAAAACATGTGCTATCGTCACATTGTCATACGAATAAAGTGGATTTTTCCTCTTCACAGACTAGATTTTTTATCTCATTACACTAGTGTAAATCCAATTTAAACAGCGCTAAAAGACTTGAAAGGCTTAAAGTGTATGTGAAAACATGAATTATGTAAAGTATCCCCTAGATGGAGCACGTTAGCAAGGGCTATGCAAACACACGCATGGATATTCAACCGTGCTGCCACACAGCTTCACAAACAGTTACTTCATAACCAAATTTTAATGAAGGACAATCATTTTGCAGTCCTTAAGCAAGCACATGGCTGATCCTATTCTGTGTTGGTCAGCTAGAAAAATCCTCGGTACATTTTTATGCTGAAAATGGGATAAAAACTCTTCTTACTCAGAGGTTTACAATCTTTGCCTAAAATAAGCTCCAAACCAGTATGTTGGCTTTTTTTTTTTTTTTTTCTCGCCTCTTCTTAGCACTGTGGAGCCTAATGCAGCTACAAGAGAGGGTGATGTTCACTTTCCCAAATGCTTTTACTACATCAAAGGTGCAAGATGAAAAAAGGTTCAAATGGAGGCTCAGGTATCACTTTCAGTTACAACATTTAAAAGCTCAAAGGACAGAATACCTTCTTCTTCAGCATCTATAGTGCTTAACTCTAGGGAAACAAAAAAATATATATATAAAAATCATGGCTGTAAGGCAAGCAATTAGATTTATTTATCAATTATAAAAATAGGTTTAAGAGTCACCAGGGAGACTCAATTTTTAATGCCCCATAAAGCTCTGTTAATAACTGTAGATAGCCATGATTTTGACCTTTCTATTATATAGTCTTACTTTTCCTTCTCTTATATGGTCTGATAAAATTAATGATGCTTCACCCTTTAACTAAATTTCCCATGCTTAAAATAACTTCTGCAAATGATTTTTTTATTCTGTGTTTTGTTTGTTGTACAGACCAAAGTTAACAAGAAATCAAACGGCCCAGTTAAAATCAGGGCATGCAAAAAAGTTTTTGGAAGGTAAGAATTATCTGGGACAGATCAAGTATTCTCTCTTTTAATGCAGTTAAATAAAATCCCTTTATAAGCATACCCATCTAACATTCTCTAAGAAGGAGAAGGTTTATATGAAAAGCCTCATGAGAATTTACAAGCTTGTAAAGCGTTTCTTCTGAACTTGCCTGTTTTTTCTATTTTTTTTCTTTCCAAAAAATACTATAAATACAGCATACAGTTTCAGATGGTAAAAGGAACAGATTAAAAATAGTAGCTGACTATTTTCATGAAACGGGTACTGTTTTCCAACATTTCAGTTCAGGGAATGAGCACTTCTGACACCCTAATTAACAGAATGAAATAAGCAGCAGCAGTTTCAATGGGGCGGGATATTTATTTCTGAAATGAAAGCTATATAGTAACTTGTAAAGAAGTACAGTAGCAAATATTAATCAGTAGAACACTGGATATGAGAAAACCATTATATGTAGGAACCCACACACACATGCCCTGGTTGTGTATGCAAAGAGCCACGGATTAACACCTGAAATCTGTTTCTGCTTTCCTTTACCCATTCACTTCAGTGATTAAGTGCCTGGGGCTCCTATCACTTGTACTCACGCAGCATCACGCTGCGCCTGAGGTGCTCAGTCAGCAAACAGATCAATTGATTACAAGTCACCCACCAATTTGGTGCAAAGTCATCTCTGCTGAATACCAAAATCCTTGATTCCTCTGAAAAGCTACAAGCTAAGCTTTGTCTTCCCTTGGGAGAGAAAATTTTTTTGGATGTTTTAATTATGTAGTATTAATGGGGCAAAATTTTACTCATGACAAGCATTCTGCGGTTTTCACCTGGGTCAGGAGTTTAAGAACAAGGTCTTCACTGCCTTTGACTAGGTACGTTCAAAACTTGAACTTCTGCAAAACTTAAAGCTCTTTGAATATGAACGGCAAGTACGATGAGCAGAATATATACAGCATAAACATACATAACAAAATGCATAATTATGTAAAATATGATCTAAAATCTGCATCTACTGTCAAAAAACAGGGATCACTATCATTGTGCATACTGTGTTTTCATTCAAGATCACGCGACCACAATGGCTCCAGTCTAGGAGGAGTATAAACCCCAAGCCTAGGAAAAAAATAAACTCATTTTGACAACAAAGTCACATCTTAGGTATCTAACTGTGAAACTTAGATTAAGATGTGACTTTGTTGTCAAAATGAGTTTCCCTGTGCAGGATCGGTCCTTTTATATATGCATTCCGTAAAAAGTGATATTACTATCATCTTTCATCAAAGAACAACTCCTCATCTACTCCAATAGCTCTTCACTTTAACTGAGGATACAGAATTGACCATTACTGTATAAGGGAGTTGCAGACTGCCCCTACAGGGGTGAGATATCTTTAAGAGGACACAGGTCAAGAGTACTCTTACCCATGTGTTTAAAGATGCAACATCATATAGTGATGGCCTCCATATATGTTGCTTGCAAAGAAATCGGATCCATTTGATGTAAAACTACATGCTGTTTTTAACAGTTTTCCATTTTACTGATGAAGCAGGGATTCAAAAGACTTCAGCTGTTAGTAAAATACACATAGTTTCCTCATGAAAGTTGTCTTTAAGCCTGTGATTTAAGTGTTCAGTATGTTTTTTCTAGGTAAACATTTATCAAATCTTTTCTATTATTTCCTTATCTGCTAACACCTGTGAAAAAGGAAAAGGTCAAGTGAACTTCAGGCTACAGAGTGGGGCATCTTCAGATGAAACACCTGTTTGAACTTGCAAGAACCTATCATTTTGCATATCAAGAGTCGATTAGCTGCAAATGGATTTTCCTGTGATTAAAGGCGATGTAATAAAATGTATTGCTGTCTTCCTCCTCCTATTAGCTCATTTGATATCCTTCATATCTTTTGTATTTGTAATGCATGACTTTGAGGAACATTTTCATGTAAATTATATTTTTAAAATACTTCCCCTCTGCTGATACCTTGAATATTGATATGATCACTCTATTGCCATTTCCTTTTCATGAGAGTGCTAAGATTAAGCCAATGCAATTGAATCTGATATTCCAGTTGTCTATAATGAGGTTCTTACATCTTTCATCAACTATGTGAAAAACAGTCTAATTTCAAAGGTGTTGAGCAGTCCCTAACTCTTGACAAAGCCAGTACTTTTGAATTTCTGACCCGATTTATTTAAATGATTAAATATGGGGTGAAACATGTAAGTTTACCCATCCGTATTGGAAATTTTGCCTCCGGTCTCTAACATTCAGCAACACATTGCCACACAGTCTCACCCAGATAAGGTATATATTCACTATGTTCATCAAGTTTCACTTTGATTGGGTTAACTTTGTTTTTGCTAGGGTGGGAAGAATAACAATTAAGCAAAGGATTTACACTGGCAAAAGATTTTGTGTAGCTTCTGGAGGAATGTGTCTTTGGCTTACTGTCAGGCTTGGATAGGCCTGCTGTGGTGATCAAACTACCAACCCTCTTACAACAACAATAACCAAAGGAATATTCCATGTTATTAAATAAATTAACTACATTTTAGCACCAAAAAAAGAAGATCTTTTTTTTCCCCCAATAGAAACATCTAAGACTTCCCACCAGGGCTATCTTTACTTGAAGCTTTAACTGTGAATGTCAATGCAGATCTTTGCAGGGTGCCTTGGTACAAGAATGTCTTTGAGGATAAAGAAATTACCCTCAACATTCAGCAATATTCTCTCCATCAATGAAGAGCATCAGCAAGCAGCAAAGTGCTGGCCAAAACGTTTCTGTTTACAAGTTCTTCATTATGTCCCGTACATTTTTAGAAGCTTGAATTATTATTTATCTGCTGATTTTGTTTATGTGACTCGGGCAAATACTGATTCCAGGCACAAGCCTTACCAGATTTTTACTTTCCAGTAAAATCACAATCACTTTTTTCACCATACTGGGAGCTGGCTTGCTGGTAACAAAAGACGTATGGAAAGATTTCTAGAATCATAGAATGGTTAGTTCTTTAATAAGAAGCTTACAAATATTTATATGTATTAAAAAATTCTGGTTTGAATTTAGAAAACCTTACACCTAGATTACGTTCAAAGTCTGAGACTAAAACCAAAGTATTTGTTGGTGTCCATTTAGAGTGAGCAGATGTGAACAAATGTAGTAAGTCTATGAAGAAATCTGGAAACGTGAGTTTTGAGCTAACGGCGTAGAGCAATTTCTGAAGCAATTTTCTACAGCAGAGAAGCAGCTTGGATGACTCACAAAATCTAAAACAATGTGGATGAAATAACATTTTAAGCCCTTTCTTGTTTTCGTTCTTCTGCTGTTCTTATACGTGTTGATTTGCATTCTTTTCTGAAGCACTCAATTTATATCTTTTAAAAGACTTCAAAAGTCTGATGCTATCTAGAGATAGAGGGAAGTCTGTGGTAACTTTAAATAGCACCTTATTATACAAATATTCAGATATTAATAAATTAACTCTCCTTCAGGAAAGTCATAAGGGGTCTTCAGATGTATCATGGATGCTTTTCACCTATTTACTTTTCCATTACATTCACTAGTATTTCCCACACGTATGATGAATGCTGCTATCTGTAGATTGATTTATAAAGTACATTCCTTAAATGACTTATTCTAATAGGTCTTTTAAAATATATAATCTTTCTGATTACTTATTCTATATTTTTGAAGCCTTAAACACACAGTTATGCATGAAGATTCAAAACTAAGTATCTTTAGTTCCACACTGTAAAAATTGACCCTTTACTTCAAAATACACCTTTAAGAAACACTTCTAAATGTAGGATATGAAAGATTTTGAATCCTGAAAATTATTTTTTGACTGGTACATTCTTCATTAATGTTTTTTTTTTTTTTTTTAAAGCACAAGCAAGGAAGTTGTTGGTTCTTTTTCTATTCTACTTCAAAGTATACCTGTGAACATTCATTTAGAAGGTAATTGCATAGTTTTATCTTTGATAGATGTTTTGCTTTTATCCACTTTCATTCCATTACCCATAAATGCAATACAAACAAGTGAACTAGCCATAATTCTAACTCAGCAGATTATCTTCTGTGCTTCATTGTCTTCTACAGATTTCCTTATCCTTGTTTCTCTTCTCTGTTTTCCCCATAGTTCTGCTCTGATATATTCCAGAGTGTTAAGCTGACCTGTTTTATTACTGCAGTAACACATTGCTACCTCCTCTTGGTTCATTTTTTTTTCAGCCTCACTGGTGTTGAAAACTTTAAAAAATATATTATTTTCTTAAACATATGCTCTTCATCGAAAGAGAAATTCATCAAAAGGTGAGAGCCACTGAAATGATATCATTTATCAGACTGGAACTTCAGAAGAAAAGGGAAAATAAATAGAAGCAGATGAGAAAATAGCTTTAAGACAAATATTTCAAAGCCAATCTTTTTTATTCTGTCATCATCCATCCAGTTATTATTTCAGGACATAAATTGCTAATGTACCAGCTACCACAATATTCTGTTGCCAAACACATGAGGATTAGCAGAGGAATAAATCAGTGGGCTACCAGCACAGGAGTCTCTGGTCCTCCCAAGGAGACAATTACACATATGAAAGATTGTTTCCAGAGATGAATTACCCAGGAAAAGGTAGATGTGTTGAGGTTTTCCCTACTGTAGGAAAGGACTGAACAAAGAGATAAATCTTAGTGGTGCTTTTCTTGGTTAGTCTCTGTCAACATCAGCATACAATTTATTCTAGAATTTTTGAAAAGAAATGCAAAAATGGATAGTTGTGCATTAGTTAGGTCTCAGCCTAGCAACTTGAGAAGAGTATTCAACAACAAAAAATAATGAATAGCAACAGCAGCTAGATGCACTCTTCTTAATTCATGTTACTTAAGAACCAGATGGATGCAGACAGTAGCAGGAGAAGCGCTCATGAATCTTTTAAAAGTAGACAACAACAAAGCCATGAATTATGTGACTGGTAGAGGCTGAGATGAAGCATTGTCTTTTATCTGGTAAGGATGTTTTTCTTTTCCGCTATGACAGAGTTTGCTATTAGATAATATAATCCATGTCCCATAGAAACAAAATCATTGCACTTCTCAGATGTACACTGAACTAAAAGCAAAAAGAAAATCCTAGAATTATTTTCAACTGAATTCACTTGACTCAGATTTTGCATACAGATAATTGTACCTCTCCAGGTATTTGCACAGTAGAAAAAAAGACATGCAGCAGTATTGCAGAGAGAGTAAATGAGCAAGCAAAATAGAGTTTATCCTGGTGTCCTTTTTTCACCCCCAACTTTTCCCATACTGCTTTTTTACAGTAGTTGATGAGAGTAGTCACTTACCCCTCACGTCTGCAAGGTGGGGCTCATATCTGAAGTTTTAAGCCTAACTCAGCTCACTAAGTATCAGTGGACAGAAACAGGCATTTGTAATGGACTGTGCAACACGCCTACTCCCCTTTCCTCATTTTGTCTACAGGAGCACATCTTGCTCGAAAGCCTGAATTAAGTAATGTAAATCCCTTCACAGATTCTTGAACAACTTGTATTTGCTACTCATTTTCTTCTCCACTCATTACTTTCTCCTAGAATTCTCACAAGAGCACCTATTAACTTCTTCACCTTCACCTTCTGTTTGCAACAGATTTCTTTTTGCCTCCAAGGGTTAAATCAGCTACCATATCTTTGAGTGGTTACTGTTACACTCATATATGAATAGGAAATATGTTTATATGCAAAACGCTGTAACACACTTTTCCAGTTCTCTCCAGTATTTATAACTGAGTGAAAAATATGTTTAAAATTATATAAAATATTCTAGTATGTTTTCCATAGTGCATTGTAGGATTTGTTTTAAGGATACTGCCCATTATTTTCTGAGATGCACTGTACAGAAAATAGGAAAGTGTTTAGAAAGTCACCTTTCTCACTACTACTTATTGAAACAGAATATTCTGTTTGATCCATTACAGTTATCAGTAATAGTCTGAGCTGTTCCATATAATTTATCTTCCCTGGATAGGATTGGAAAAGACAGGCTTTGCTCCAACTAAAGCACAAGGCATCTTCTGCTTATCCATTTCCTCAAAATGTCATCTAAATTCTTAATTTATATTCCAAAATCTGTGTCAGTTTTCTGTCTTCCATCTTTATGAAACAAAAATTACATACTTCTTTCCGTCATTTCAGGGATGAAAAAAAGAGAAAAACATATCTTGCTTTATCTATTGGAAACTAATATCCTCAGTTTAATTTGAATGCCATCTTTTCAAGTAGGAGTAACTTACTGAGTCACTAAGATCAAATCATCAAACCCCTTTGCCTCCCCAAAATAACATTCACATGTCAGATCAGGTAATCAAATCATCTTTGTGTTGTACAGAAGCTGATAAACTAAATATGATATACAAACTACAGAGGAAAAGAAGTAACAAGTTGATACATTGATTCTAGAGAAAAATTACTAACAAGACAGAAGTTTCTATTAAAACTTTTTGAACCTAGGTATTAATTATTCTGCTTCTTCCACCTGGAAGGAGACAAGACCTGCTTTACAATTGAAAAGAAATTATGATCATTTATACAGCCCTAAATCTAGATTTTGTTTTTTAAAGATTGCTTCCTCCCTCAAAATAAGTTGTGAGTCTCCATTTTCATAGCTGGTTTGGCTTTGCTTTATTTAATTGTATCTACATCTTTCCATGTGATGTGATTAGTCTCTAACGCTAAGCTACAACAGCCATAATGCAATCATATGAAATTCCATGTCCCATTTTCCAGTCAAACACATGCCAGTTATAAAAATGTTTTCAAAGAACTTTCAATGCAAAAAATAAAATAAATACATGTATAGAGATTTACATATATGCATAAATCTATATGTACTTAAACATTTCACAATTGCTAGTTCAAGGATTTCCTGTAAGCCAGTAAATTTTGAATCCTCTCTACTTCCAGTGTACCCAAAGAACTGAATTTTAGAGAATTTCTGTTACCTGGAAACAGTTCATGGGAAAAACCCACCCATCCCTCAAGAAATTAGGCAAGATGGAAAATGCATTGCAGGCTGAGGCCATCGCCAGTGGAATTTCCTATTATATAAGAAACAAATTCCTTTTCTTATTCTCTGGGGAAGAAGAGCTGTACCGTCAGTGATGACATAATGCTGAGGGTATTTTTTACAAGGTGGAAAGTGCCTTCAACTGTGTCATTCTCTACTCAGGAGGAAATAAATGCATTTTACAGAGCCAGAGCTATGTACAGTGAATTCAGAGTGGCAGTACAATCTGAGATACATTACAATGGCTGACCAGTGAGGTAAAAGTATTTTGCCAGCTTTATCTCTTCTTCCGCTGCTGGATGAAATGGAATGTAACTCTTCAAGCTTGGCTCAGTTTGTTTGTTTGTTTGGAGGTAGGGGGGACAGACAAACAGAGGGCAGTTGAAAACTACAGTGTAGTATTTTAATTGCAATCTCTATTTTGGGTTTCTAAATAAACTTCCAGGCATTACACGTGCTTGAAAGAAGGAACAAGTTATAGCAATAGAACCATATACGTAAGAGACAGTAAGTCACGGATGTCAGGAGAGATGGGGAAAGTCTCTTTATCAGGGAACATAGTGACAGGACAAGGGGCAACAGTTTTAAATTGGAAAATGGAAGATTTAGATTAGATACTAGAAAGAAATTCTTTCCTGTGAGAGTGATGAAACACTGGAACAAGTTGCCCAGAGAAGCTGTAGGTGCCCTGTCCCGAAAAGTGATCAAGGGCAGGCTGGATGGGGCTTTGAGCAACCTGATCTAGAGGAAAGTGTCCCTGCCCATGGCAGGGAGTTTGGAACTCAATGATCTTTAAGGTCCCTTCCAACTCTAACCATTCTGTGATTCTATGACCCAGATAGGGGATACCCAAAGCAGCTGATCTGAAGAATGGCCAACAACTGCTGAAAAAGAAAGGCTTTGTTTCCTCTGCTCAGTCATGTGGTTCCATCCCAGCAACTGTCTTCAGAGACACCAGGCATTTCTATGAGTTGATTCAATTCAGCCTCTTGCTAGGTCAAGTAAATTAAACAGATGTATAGAGAGGTCTAGCACAAAAGATGGGGTTAGGAAACCATTCCTCTTGAAGCATAAGAATGCATCAGAAAAGTGGTTGGGGGGAAGTGACATGTAGCCTTTCTGTAATAGAGACTTGACAGATCAGCACACTCTGCCTCACCGCCAGCTCTTGCTGTGAGCGCAGCCCAAACCAAGCAAACTCATAGGCGTTTCTACAGCTTTCTGATTGGGCTTAGACCTCTTCAGTTCCTGTAGAAAAAACAGGCCTGAAAACACAATCTATTTTCAAGTGCTGGAATTTTCCAACTGAACCACATCGCTTGCTTCTCCGAACGTCTTACAATCACCTCTTTAGCCACGTTTCTTAAAGTAATACTTTTACTTATTGTTATCTGAAAGTACTACCTTTAAAAGCAAAGCAACAACAGTGTATAGAACCCGGTGATTATTTTTCCTTTAAGGCGTAACGTGATGCCTTAACGGTATAATTAGGCTACAGTGGGAAGTCAAGAGTCCAGCAAAAAGCCTCGCTATTTCTAATTCCCCTGTTCAGCTCCACAGCTGCCTTGGACTTGCTGCAGTCTGCCACAAGCATCAACGGAGACAGTTACCTCAAGAAAGCTTAAATCAGACCTTTATTACCATCAGCATAGATTTTACTGTCTTTCTCTCAAACATTCAGTTGCATTAGTGGGAATCTCTGGACTTTCAGATATTAGACATACAATTTTAAGAAATTGCGCTGAAAAACTCTCTCTTATTTCAGCACTTACCATCTATCACTCATTGTTCATTTAAAAGGCAGAAATTCTCCAGGGAGACTGGGATCTCCCTTTAGTTTGTCTCCTCCGTAAGTTTTGTATTTTATCAAGGATACATTAACAGAACCACATGGAGATGACTCAGAAATTTCTAAGACAGCAGAAATTAGGGTAATGAAAGATAAGGCAGTCAAGAGGATTGGTGTCACTTCTCGTGGGTAAGATAGCATTGCATAAAAACATATCTCAAAGCAACATTTTTCCTTAAGTCAATCTTTCTGCCAAAGAGTTTCATGCATACAGTAAAGTGCCAATACTAAGGTAAATTTCAATGGAGCAACCGCTTCACTCTCTTAATTTCTCTAACAAATTCACATATTCTTTTTATTACTATGCAGACCTTTTTCCTCTCTAATGTTCAACTTACACCTGTATTTGGTCACTTGTAGGTTGGGTCACTCTGCTTCAGCACAGAAAGCCACCAATTGTCCTCTGTGATATTTAGATTAAGATATTAACAGGAGAAACTCCTATTAACAGGCCTGAAAGCTGAAAATGAAGTATATTGGAAGAAAATTTAATTAGGATCTTTTAGTTCATCAGAGGACTGTGGAATGAGTGTGAATGAATTTACAGGGCTGCAGAGACTTGTAGCTCCCATAAGAACATGGCTCCATAACTTTCCTTCAACATTTTAAAAGGGAAGTCGGGTACAAAAAAAAATTTTGATAAACCTAAATTGAACCAAAGCAGCATATCTAATTTTTACAGCCTAGTTACTGCTAATATCAAATATTCATTTCTCCCAGCAAGCAGGTAACTATAGCAACAAGCACAACATGGCTGTAAGCAAACACGTTGAAGAATAAAAAAAGGTAAAAAAATTTTATGTTTATCTCAGGTTTTTTAATAATTTACCCTTCTATAGAATCACCAGTACAGCTGTCAACTATTTAAAATATCTGCAAATGATTAATTTAGTAAATATTATGGGGACACTGAACAACTTCTGTACACACACAATGGGAAGAATCCCATTTATCTCGAAAACTGCAATCAAAAATAATTTCCAATTAAAATACTTTCTGACAAGAAGAAGAAAATTAATTTAAATTTTAGCTTTAGGACGAAAGGAGAACGAGCAACGTCATGTTTCATTTTCTTCAGCCTGTCACTTCAATTCTCTTTTGAGGAGGACTTATTTTCAGATTATATAATTACAATACTGAAACAGCAGTTTTTAAATATACATGACAGATGTTTATTAAATTGAAATACATTTGGAATAAAATTTACTTTCCCCCTTCTCTTCACTGCAGAAGCAAAAGCCAGATTCCAGGGTCTCTCTTTGTTCCAGTCCCTTAAAACTGAAATATTTTCATGACTGTTAGTGGAATTATGCCCATTTCAAAGACTGTAAATCTCTTCCCCTCTCAGCACTACCATGCTTTTGATCTGCAGTGTGTGGTGCCAGACCCATGTAATTGTCCTTTCAAACTTTAGGCAAGGCAACCTCCTAGCATAAACACTATAAAGGAAAATTAAGGTAGTAACTACATTAAATTCTGATGTTGAAAATAACACCTCATCTAAGGCAGGCTGTGGTCCAGTACTCTAAAAATCATTAAATGAGCAGTGTCAGGCTCATTTGAAGACATCATATGTTGTACATCAAAAAAAATGTCAACATTCATAAATACTCTCCACGAAACTATCACCCTACAAGGCAGAATTCATATTTTAGATATAGGTATCTATTTGAAGATGGTAGTATAATATGGCACAGACTTAAAGTGTTGACAAATCACTTCTCTGAGGGAGCAGTATCTTCGTTTAAGAGTGATTTATATATGGTCTTGAAGGAGTCAACTTCTGCTTGTTTTGCAGGGAAAATGATGCTTTATGGTGGCCTACAGGAGAGCTGGGGACGGACTCTTGGTCAGGAAGTCTAGTGACAGGACGAGGGGTAATGGTTTTAAATTGGAAGATGGGAGATTTAGATTAGATATTAGGAAGAAGTTCTTTACTGTGAGGGTGGTGAGGCACTGGAACAGGTTGCCCAGGGAAGTTGTTGATGCCCCATCCCTGGAAGTGTCTAAGGCCAGGCTGGATGGGGCTTTGAGCAACCTGCTCTAGGGAGAGGTGTCCCTGCCCAGGGCAGGGGGGTTGGAACTTGATGATCTTTAAGGTCCCTTCCAACTCTAACCATTCTGTGATTCTATGATTTCCCTTTAAAATGCCTTTAAAAAATAGTATATATATATATTCATAATACAAGACAGATCAAATTAAAGATGTCAAAAGGAAACTGTAAAAAGTAATCAGCAAACCTGAATTATATGCATAGATGGCAGCATTTTGACCACTGACAGAGAATTAAGTGATCTTCCAGCAAGGAAAAAAATCAATCACTTAGGGAACTTTCATAGCCATATCAAAAAAATTGTATGGTGTATATAAAGAAAAGGCTAGTCCTTCTGTGGTAAACTGAACTTCTTTACTTGTACAGTAATCAACCACATGATTCAATTACTTCATTTATGCTTTAGATTTTGAGCTTCTAAAATGTTTATATATAATTAATATGGATTTAATGTCCAACATTTGCAACTAAAACAAGAATCAAAGGCTGTCACTAGTTTCTGTGGGATGTTCCAGCTATATCAAAATTTCAATTTTTGCACTTTGCTAAAAAACAAATAGGCAAAGAAGTTACACGAATGTATTACAAGTGAAAATCTAGTTGATTTGCCAGTCCAAAAGAGAAGCTGGGGAGAATCAGATTAACGTGACTCTTTGTATCTATATGTGCTTCATTCCACAATTTATCCACCTCCAGGTCTCTTCAAAGTGATGTTTCTTCAGTATATTTCTGTGTATTTACCTGTGTTTATCTATTCCAAAAATGAAGAGGTATAGTTCTATCAAATATACCAACTTTATCCACATTCTGCCTTCTCGGGTTACTTTTTAATTGATTTACTGAGTATACAAACAGAAACCTAAAACCTAATGTTATTCATATAATCTAGGAGGGGTTTTAGTTCTGTTTTTCTTTTTTTTTTTCCCCTCCAATCTTGAATGGAGTTTTATATAACTCAGTAGTACAGACTGAGGACTATGGGATGTTGACACAACTAAATGGAGAAAGGGTACCTAATGCTTCACAGAATCCAGAAGAATACAATTACACTGAGAGTAAAAGTTGACTTCCCTTCCATGTCCCATTTTAATTACTGTAATTAAATACTCCACCACAAAGGATGAATACAATTATGTAGAATTTAGAGAGAAAGAATTTTCACATTGATGGTATTAAGATAAAATCTAATACAAAACAGTGTATTTCAAGTAATTTTTTTTACATACACACTAAAAATAGAAAGTTACAAGAAAGATTAAAAAAAAAAAAGGAAAATGAAATGAAAAAGATAAGTCTGTTATCTGACTGGTATTTGGGGAACCAAAAGTAATGTCCCATTGATGCTAGACAAATTAGTCCAAAATAACAGCACTGGGAGATCTGCATTAAGTTAGCAGAACACTAAAAATAACCATACGTGTATTTGACAATACCTTTCTTATTTTTAGGCAGGGGGACGGGATGGGACGACTAAGGAATCTTGCCCAAACCACAGTTTTATAGCTAGATTCTTTTTTCCTTTTTGGTATTAAACATTAATCTAAGGGTTTTCTTTCTTTTGTTTTCTCTTGGGAAAATGATCAGCGTGCAATCCTAATTTCTTGTACCTTGCTGAGGTATTAACAGAGCACACAGATGCATGTGTTTGGTGAATTTTGAACATTAGTGTTAGGTGTTCATTATAGTCGCAGGTACGTAAGTAAATATTTGATCTTGCTCTTGACTACAGATAGAGTTGTTCATTGATCCATTTCCAAAGCTTTATCGTATTTTGAGAAAAGAAAGAATAGTAATTGATTTTCATATTAAAGCACACAAAAGTTTCTTTCCTGAAGCATCTCCAGGTAACTCTTGTGTAGTCCCCAAGTACTCTGAGCTGCAACTCTGATATAGCTAAGCAATTATTCCTACAGTGACTTTGAAGTAATTCCATTTACTTTTTGGTACTAATTCTATTTGACTCATGCTGTTTGTGAGCTGACTACTTTCAGATGTTTTCCTTTCTGCTCTCTTAAGCACTGAACATTCTGAAAGTACTGATACTTGATGCAAAAAATCTAACTTTTATGATGAAGAACTCAAAAAGTTTCTTTCAAGCATTAAGTGTGATACATTCTTATTACTTCTACAACAAGGAAGAGTTCATCTCATCTGTACAGCAAAACGTTTTTGGAAACTAGGGATATTTGCAAGAAGAAGAGTATATTGGGTTTATCAACAGAGATTTACCTGTACTTTTTGTAGTCATATTCCTTGGCCCTAAGAAAGGATCAAAAAACCTAGCCAGTGACAAACTTGCAGATTTTTCCTCACCTTTTGGCCCTTCCAGTCCTCTCTCCCCTGAACTGAAACCCCAGACACTTACAAAACACATGCTGGGTCTCCAATCTGGGATTTTTAAGTTTTACTATCTTCTGTTGTAGCCAAATTTTAGTGACCTTTAGGGCCCCTTTAGGACTCTTTGTACTACCACCATATGTGCCAGAATTTAGTGACTGACCAGCTCTCTCTGCAAAAACCTGCTACTTGAAGGATTTGTTGGGGTTTTTTTCCATTATAAGTACATCACTTCTTTTCCCCTCTTAGTCATTTGTCACAGTGGGATTTTAACATCTAAACATCCTTAGAGCTAATATTCCTTTCAATTTTTTAAATAAAGAAACTCTAGCCAAAAAAGATAACAGTTATCAGCCACTATTCAAAGTGTACGGGCAGCTGATATCATGCTTTGTGTCACTCTTAGTGTCTTGAAGATGATATTTTTAAAATCTCTCTGCAATATATCAGTGTCAGAGAAACTCATGATGTTTAGATGAGTGACATGTCTCAACGATCAACAAACTATTTGCCACAGGAGCTATTGATACCAAAATTCCTAACCCAAAACATGAGAGGGAGAATATAAATATTTCTCAGTGCAGCTACAGAGAAGAGAACTACAAGTTTGAAAAATCATATTCACATCTTCTTGTGGAAAACTTTTCCAGAAAGTAAGACATTACAGTAGTATATATTTTAAAATGATGCTTGCAGTCATCAATAGTTGAGAATTATCAGCTTTTCATTCTATGGTGGATAACAAACTAGAGGAATAAAAAGCCAATAGCCTACCTAAGAAATAAATCCAATAAATGAAGAACTAGGAATGTTCTTTCTTCTTCCCCCAGTATCAGAGGAAAACACTGAGAAAGCATGTAGAAAGAGTCCTTTGAGAGATGGTTTGGAATTTCTTGTGGTTCATCCACATTGAGGAGGGAAACATCTCTTTGCAGAACCTGTCTGTTAAGTGGTTGTTAATTATCCCGACTGCAATCTACAGTTTAAGAGTAACAAGCATACACAGCCATTATCCCAGTTTATGTTGGGTGAGATTGTAAAGGAGCACCTACACATCAGTGTCATCTGGCAGGATAATCTGGAGTCTGTAGTAACTTTGGGTTTCTATCTACAACACTGTTGTCAACAAACCAGAGTTTAGGACTGTAAAGGGAAATCTGTTGTGGCCCCAACCATCCACACAGAGGAGCCAATGCAAGGACGTGAAGGGAGCTCCAGCCGGCACCAGGGTTTTGCAGCGAGGCATGGAATTCACTATATCACAAAACAAGTTAAAGGTGTTCAAGTGAGAATTCTGTCAGAGAAGACAAGAAAAAATGATACAGTAATTCCAACTCAGAGCTGATATGCTCCAAGGTGTACATTTCCCCACAATCACTATAAATATGAATATTTTAGAGGTTAATATGAAGATCAAATGTTGAACGCGTTTGCTGAAAAGATTAATATCTTTTCATTAAAAATGAGGGTGCTCTGTTGGTTCAGCATTTGCATTTAGATCGAGTAAGTAATAAGTATATTGACTGCTTAAGACACATATCTCCAAAATGAAAAATATGGATAAAGAAGGCAGTGTCCATCTGCAGAAGTGGACAAGCTTTTTCTATTTCCTACTGCTACCCCATCAGAGAATGTAAGCCCTATCAGGAACAACACTGTGATTTACTTATCACAGCAGAACTGGTTGAATGCTGTAAAGAACATTTACGCAAGCATTCATTCCTTCATGTGAGCAGTGTATTGGTGAATATGTATCAGTGGACTGCTGTTGACTTGAAAAATTGCTTGATGCTGTACAGTCATTCATCAATGTATGGATAGGAATGGGTATTTGCTAGTTTTTATACACTGCTTTTTGTTGCAGTTGTTGTTTGAAGCTTAGAGTCATCCAGCTAAGCAGGAGGTTCAGCCAGCCATTACATTATTACAAGCAGTTCACATAAACATGGGCAGGATGGGCTGATGTAACTCCGGCTTTCTCACCAGTTATGGCATGAAGCTTTCAGCTCCATGTTTCCCAGTAATAGAGGGAAAAGTGTGTATCATTCAAGCAATGGTAGATTGATGCAAAAATAAGGTTTAAATGGTTACAAAATATTAGCACTTGCTTACTGAAAGGGTAGCATGGCTTGCGCAGGCACATCAAGTGTCAGTCTCAATGGAGAACATACATTTCATTTAAGTGAATCTAGCCCAAGGCTTCTCAGAATCACAGAATACTTGAATTGGTTTTCTTGAGAAGAGGCGCTTAAAAACATATGTGAAAACATATAGTCCAGCATGTAGCAGATATCTCAAACTATTTGCTAACCTTAATTCAAATTAAGCACAGCAGTTCCTATCAAAAGCAAAAGCATATTACTCCTCAAACTGTGACAAGTAAATATTTCACTTAAGCAACTGTGGTGGCAGCCTTCTTATAGTACTTTAGTCATATAAAATTTATACAGATCATACAGTTACTTTCCTGTAGAGCAGAGGGGTTTGTAAAACTGGCAAAATAGCATTGTGAGTAAGCAGAAAAACTGGTTACTGATCTATACAGGAAATTTAAGAGTTGATTCTACAAGAGTACAAGTATTTTCTTCTCCTATGCACAAGGAACATCATTTTTCTTTCAGTGCAAGAAGTGTCACTTCGAAATGGACTCTCCAGCCCTGAAATACAAAATTAAGTACATTTCCTCAAGGTTTCTTTCCTCTTTTTTTCTTCTTCTTCCCCTTTTTTATTTCCCTTTCCTTTTTCTACCTCTCCCCCCCCACCCCAACCCCAATCTTCTTTTTTCTATTGTGCTCTATTTTGGGTCATTTAAACCATGCACTTTGATGGAAGGTATCCTTCTTCTCTGAATTTATGAATCAAAATGTATTCTCCAATGGATACCTGGAGGTATAATTTGCCTCCTAACACTCTTCAATCTTTATTGCTGACACATTCAAGGATGCTTAACTCCCACAAGAAAAAAAACCCACATTAATCTTCAAAAATACGTCCTTAGCTGCCTTCTGAAAATGAAAATAAATGTTCTTTGAGAAATTATCTCAGTTTCACTATAAACCCTGAGGATCACATACCTTTGGAAACAATTTTGAATCTGAAAAAATTATAAATAAAAATATGCTGGTAGATTCAAGCCATACAAGCCCTGCATGGTGCTGCTAAGTCTTTCCCTGGAGGCATGAAGCATCAGCTTCTCTCAGCAGATGTCAATAGAAATCAAAAGCACTCAAGCAGCTTGCTGGATACGATCTGTGGGATTCCTACATACACTTTTAGTGCATACTGGAGAGAATGACTTTTTTTGCTTAATGCTTTTGTAGGTGATAATATATTATGGAAATATCTCCAAAGCACACACTGTCACCCACAGGTGCTAAATCAAGCACCCATTCAATTACTATTGAAGTTAAAAAAATAAAATAGTGAAGTCGGGGATTTGAAAGCAGACGGGCAACTCAAAGAGGCCTAAGACAACTCTCCTGCTTCTAGACAGTGCAAGAAAGAAAACAACCCTAAAAAGAGAGTGATGCCTTTCACATTACATATTCCTTCTGCTGCTTTATGTGAAGAACTTCGGAATAGCCTTTGAAGGAGAGGTCAGTTCACACACCAGGGAGCATTCCCATCTCTCAGTTTAGCAGGAGACCTAATAAATGCCAGTTGCAGAAAAAGAAATTTTGAAGCCTTGGAGGAATTTAACAAAAACTGTCTTCATGTTGAGCTGATCGTGGTAGCTTAAAGAGCAAGCAGATGCAGAGTTGAGGGTCACCAGAAAAGTTAATTCTTTCATTTTTCCTTTCTTTCAATTTTTTTGTTTATTTTAAAATTGTCCACTTAGAACATACTTTTAATTCTAAAGTAATAACAGAAAAGGATGTTGATTTTATTTTAAGATTCAAGTAGAAGATATACAGAATTGGCAAAAGACACAAAAATCACAGGCAAATGTCCCAATTTAAAATTTAAGTAAAATCTAGGAGAATCTGTTAATTTGAACTGGCAGCCATGAATAACGAGATTCACCAGGACCATTTTTTTTGCAGTTTCTGGAGCTGCAGATTCTCCCAGCAGAAATGCACCTTCTCCTTCCCTGTATAACTACCATGTCTACCTTCATCAGCTACACCCAGTTGTGCATATTGCTGACTCAAATCCCAGTCATAAAAAAGGATCAGCTGAGTTCTTCCACATCCACTATTTTTTTCCAAGCAATGCAAAATATGAAGGGAAAAGTTTGCCATTCCCTCTGTGTGTCTACTATGATACATACTCCACTGAGATGCAACCAAATGAAGGCTAAGAACTGAGGAGGTAAAAGCATTCCACTCTCCTGTTCACAAATACCATTTCATATGGTCATTGTCCAACCATCACTCAATGCCTCTATCTACATTTTCTGTTCTCTGATGTTACTATTAGCAAGGCTTTTAGGGGAAACATTGTTTCTTTGTCCCACATTTCTAAAATGCACTTCATAGATGATTGTAATAAACAGTTAAAACCTTTAAGATCTACAAAGGCTCACTGGAGAAAATATAACAACAATAAGGCATTTATATCAACCGATATGCTACAGAGGACTGGCATATAGTACTCCCTTCTGCTGACCGACTTCCTAGTATCCTGAAAACCACTTATTCAAGCCCAGAAAATTGCAGATACCTTACTCCCTAAGCAGGAGCTACACAGACAAATCCTCCTCCCTGTGTTACTCCTGCCTCTCTTCACCTGAGGCAGACAATTCCTTTATAATAATTCAATTTAATGAGCTACACAAAAATACATAAGAGTTATTTATATAGTATCAAGATTATGTTGGGATCCACAATTGTTCTAAATAGGATCATTATGCTGCTTGTCCCTAAAAGCTGCTATTACAGTTAAAAATAGAAGTTATACATCTTTGGCCATGAACATGGTCAAAAAACGATCTAAAAAAGGAGACATGACTACCAGTTTCTACACAAGACACATCAACAGAAGGGAAAGAAGAGGCTGAGCCCACAAAAATGACAGCATAGCAGAGAGTATCATATGAGGAAATGGAAAACAATGCTTTTCCCCAAACCTTTCTCTTGGCAAGACAACATTAAACTAGACTTCAACTGCAAATAATGCTTGGGTTTAGTATTAAAACCTTCCACAGGCCTACATTTTGATTCATATAACATACAGCATTTGCAGCAACAACAAAAATTACTTTGCAGCTTCAAGACTGCAGCTTGCCATGTCACCTTCAAAGTAAAGGTATTGAATTGACTATCATTAAAAATCATGAGGAATTCAGATCTTGCTTTCAGGATATACTACTCAGCCGTAATACCCGTTCGATTGAGGCCAGACTTCTTGCATGGAGACAGCATCATTATTTCATGAATCACCAGCGACCTTTGGAAGATACTAGGAAGAGTAGGCATGTTCATTCCCTTCCATTGATTTTCTAATTTTGAGTAAATTGGTTTAATCTGGGGAATGGTTATCTATCAGGAATAAAAATACCTAAACTGACTTTAGAAAACCATATAAAGCTTTTGAACTGAAACAATGAATTTAGAAGGAAAACAAGGCAAAAAGGCAGTGATTATATAAACCTTAACTTGGGCATGATTCTTTGGCCAGCCACACAAGTGTAAAAATTGGAATCCCTGTAAACTTAAAAGACGAATCGATAGGCCCAAACCTTTGTTTTACTGCACTACGTCTGGAATATGTGTCTGGTTCAGCCATTATGTATCTGCTGTTGGAAAAGCTTGAGAAAAACTACTCACCTAAAATAAGAAGTAGAATGGGCATTATTTTCATCTGGTTAAAATGAGAAATAACATGCTGAATATTGAGAACATCGGACAGTCCTGAATCTAACCAACTTAGAAGACAAGTTAGTAAACCAGCACATCTGAAACAGCCTGCAAGAAAAGAACTTGGCTGTCTCCAGGATCCGAGGAGCACACAGGACTACATAATGAAAGGAAATGGTGATTTATAGAATATCTGTTTAGGTCATCATTGTATTGGTGCCCAGATCTCAATATATTCTGACAACTAATTATTTTTTTAACAGATAGGATCTACTTAATTACCTTCTGAACATGAAATGATCATACAAAAGCTTTCTTTGCTATTAATTGATGTTCTCATAATGTTAATGACCTATAATAAACACAGATTTTGGCACCGTGGTAATTCACCTTAAAACTACATGCACACTACTTGTCCCTTTACTAGTCCTCTTTTGCATTTTCATTTTTTGTCTATGGGGTACCAAATTAAGTCCATTAAGTCCACAAAATGAAAAGAAAACTCTAGAAAAGGATTTAAAGCAAACTGTACAATCTCATGGCAAGCTATATGCACAATTAGCTTCCTATAGTTTTTTTTTCACTTCCAAGCCATCAATTGATAACTCTGAATTCTACTTATTCCTGAGATCTTTGCTCTCACCATCCAACACTAAGTGTATTGCCCAGAAATTATGAACCACTAGATCTACAAATATTGATCAGAGCGTATAATTTCTTATACCCAAATAAAAAATAAACCAAATTCTTAAGACTCCTCAAAGTTGAACTTCTGAATCCCCACTGCTGCAAAACTTTGAACCTCTTTTTACATCATAGAAGAAGATTACAGGCACAAACATTAAGATGCTGACTGTTAACAGGAAAACGTTCACTTACCTCACGGTCCAACAGTACAGGTGACACAACTGTAACAATATCTCCCTTTTCTGGGTCAATATAGAACATATTTGGAGATGGTTTGGTAGGTGTCTGTTTGAGGATGTTATACCGCAGAAGAGCATTGTCTGTGCTGGAATCATCAGCATCAAATGCTGTCATACGCATCACTGTCGTTCCTAAAGGAGAGGCAGACAGACCATAGAATGCAATTAGCAGGGACACGTAAAATTATACTGCCTTCACATGTGAGACTCAGGTGCGTTCAATGTGTGATCTCATCAAGACTTCTAAGTAGTTTCACCTGATATTTAGTCTGTGCTTGTACTTGTATAAGCTCTACTTGCTACTGAGCCAACAACAAAAGACTAATGTTTCTGGTTTGCAGCAAATGTGACTAACAGAAGTTCCCTGTGTTTGAATGTTTTGTTGTCACCTACATTAGTTGCATTTCACTAAGTGAACTACAGGTGTATCTTTTTCACTTTAAATTCTAGAAAGTCTACAGGACATTTATGATGACAATGCTGAAATAAAAGAAAGACCTCTATTTTCACTTTGAAGCCTTGCACAGCTTCAGAATTGGTTGGAAATTATACTTTCTGTCACAAAGACATTTCATAATGATTAAAACGTTATTCTAATTTCAATTTGTACAAATGTATGGTCTGACTGTATCAGCCTCAATAAAAAAAGCACCACATACCCCAGAAATAACCACACCTCTATTGCCAGGATATCCTCAAGTGATGAAGTTTTTCTTAACATAAAAAAAAAAATCCTATAGCCAACAGTTCTGCTACTGAGTGAAATAAGGTAAATGCCCTTGACTGCACGGATTTCTAAATGGTGTACAGAGGAGAAACCTCACTCTTCTACCTCAAAGTTAATACATGGAGGACTTGGATGCTGACAATTCTCTACTTAGCCAGTAGAACTCATACTCCTGCATCACAGAATCAAGTGCTTTCCTCTCCGTTAGACAGGAACACCAGAGGTTAACACAGCCTACAAAATTCAGTCATAGTATTTCTTTATTTGCTTTGTACAGTACATTGAGAACCGAAGAAAGGAAGCAATTAGATGCTCGGGCTGAATGGTGAGATATTGACCCTTAAACCATTAGAATTTCTTAATCAGTTCATTTATAGGTGTAAATAGAAGCATTATTTTTTTTTTTAAAAAAATCTAACAAAATGTAATATTACAAAGTCAAAAACTAACATCAAAACTCAAGTATTCAGGCAGGCAAAAGCCCTAAGGGAACTGAATCTGGCCAAGGACATCAAGGGCAATAACCTTAAACCATTAGAATTTCTTAATCAGTTCATTTATAGGTGTAAATAGAAGCATTATTTTTTTAAAAAAAATCTAACAAAATGTAATATTACAAAGTCAAAAACTAACATCAAAACTCAAGTATTCAGGCAGGCGAAAGCCCTAAGGGAACTGAATCTGGCCAAGGACATCAAGGGCAATAAGAAAAAATTCTATAGCTACATCAGGGAAAAAGGCAGGACTAGGGAGGCTGT
>VXBW01006202.1:1295495-1376377 GCA_013400375.1 Thinocorus orbignyianus
GGGAGAGGTGTCCCTGCCCATGGCAGGGGGGTTGGAACTTGATGATCTCTAAGGTCCCTTCCAACTCTAACCATTCTATGATTCTATGATTCTATGATTTCTGGTAAAATCAACCTGAAGAAAAAATAAAATCCCACCACATTAAAAAAAATTCGTGATCAAATCAACTAACTCATTTCAATGGTGTACAAATTTAAGTCACAAATTATTGCAAAAGGTATTAGCAAACTTTAAACAAATATGGAATCTAGGAAGGTATTAATTATTCTGCCTAGAAGTCCCAACTAAAACAATTTATCAAGTTATATGACTTAGANAAAATCAACCTGAAGAAAAAATAAAATCCCACCACATTAAAAAAAATTCGTGATCAAATCAACTAACTAGTTTCAATGGTGTACAAATTTAAGTCACAAATTATTGCAAAAGGTATTAGCAAACTTTAAACAAATATGGAATCTAGGAAGGTATTATTTTGCCTAACTAAAACAGTTTATCAAGTTATATGACTTAGATTCAAGTAACTTCGCACTGAAACCCTATTATCTAGTGTGTGAACCACAATGTTGAACTTAGTTATAACTCTTTGCTAGACATCACTCGTTATGTGGTGGCTAATCCTTTCTTTTCACCCATAGAGTTTCAGAGGGTAAGTGATGAGGAAAAACATTTCAAATACAGCACTTTGATTTCTTAATAGGTCTGAGACTATATAATCTATTCTTAGTATCCACATGGCCTTTTGTGGCTAAATAACCACAACTGATTAAAACCTTCTGGTACAGACAAGGCCTAACACATTGCACTGGAAGTGTCTGCAGAACAGAAATACTTATCGCTCATGTACAATGATAAACAGTGAGTTTATATTCTTTCTGGAGTTCTTGAAGCACACATCACTTAAAACTGAAAAATGAAATATTGCAGTAAAAGTAAAAACAAACCCAGCTTCATTTATAGCCTGACATAACAACTGCCTGGTTCACTGTTAAGCAAACACAACTGGCTTGTTTAGATAGGTTTCTTCTCTCTTTTTTTCTTTTGCTGTACTTCCCTGAGTACAAAGTATTGCCTCTTGTCGTAGTGACCTTGAACATAAGCTCTCAAAGGTTTTGCTTCATTGCTACTTCAGGCAGAGTTACCCTCTTGAGAAAAATAACAGAGATCTGACAGCATGTTGGTTTTATTCACCAGTGATTAAAGGTCAGACAGCTCAAAAAGAAGCTTACCACTGGATACCATGCCATGTTTTCCAATATTACAAGATGATCCTAGCCCTGATATTTTCACCTATTTTGTTTGAGACTTCTTCAGTTGAAAAAAGAGCAGGTTTCTCTTTCAAAGAATGAAGATTCACCCTCTTCAGAAGCACAACACGCTGTGTTTGTTTGTTTTTTTTTTTTTTTTTATATTTGTGTCATTTTGAGAAGATTATTTATATTCATATTGGGTAATGTGTCTCATGAAAATCTCCTAAGTCACAAGACTTCAGTGAAATAAATAAGAATTAAGGCAAATTTTCAAGGGATCTTAAGGAGCGGCTAAGTACAAGCAAAATTCAATGAGCTTTGGTACGCAATTCTTTCCTGAAAAATGCAATTTAATAAGATGCTGTACTCAAGTACCTTAGACTGTATTTTAAATGAAGATACAGTTGCTACCATTATAATCTCATAGAGGAGCTGATGCTCAACAGCGATTTAGAAACTGATTAAAATATATACTCAGGTAGAAATCCTATTTAGACAGTTGTGCTAGACTATTCTCCAGAAAATTTTCTGATTATAAAAACGTGTAAGGCACTCGCAGATTTTAAGATCTGATGGAAATCCCCAAAACTCTAGTTACTCTGGCATAAAGCTTCATAGAACAGCTGAATATGATTCTGATTTGCCAGCTGCAGCTCCTTAACCTTTCAGCTCTCTAGACTTTATCTTGTTTGGTGTGGTCATTCGTCTGATGCATACAGATAAGAAATTCCAGCAACTCAGAATAGCAGAATTTTACATTCATTTTGCATATGAAATGCTAGCTCCAAGAGGAAAGCTGTAGAGAATTAGATCCATTTGTTTTTGTGTTGCTTCTGTCCAAAGTTTTGAGATATTGGTTTCTATCTACCATCAAATTGGCATTTACATTTAAGCAAAAGCTACTCTATTCTCACAAGTTCATGTACAGATATAAAAATGCACATAAATTTTGGAGTTGCCTTCGCATCAGTCGTTATGCATTAGTATAGTATATATAAGGTTGTACTTTTTTTCTGTTCATGAACACCAATACAGAAAACTGCACCTCTTTAAACATCACCTATATGTTTGCATGGCTACAAAGACCAGAGGATCTGCCGAATGCTGCAGCTGAAAACAAAAAGGAAGTCCTTGTACTGAGGTGAAAGCTGGTGCTAGGCTTCTGCTGCCATGCAGAGAACAGCTTGTCCTCAGAAACATATCCTTTACGCTCCTCTGCCCACAAGCAGGTCTACAAAGCAGAGTTCAATGCTGTCCATTCATTTCAAAGCACAGTCGTATCTAGTCTATAATCCATTAAAACAAAACAAACCAAAAAACTCCACACATATAAAAAGCTAGAATGGACTGGTATTGGTGGCTGACACCTCAAAAATCACAACAGGTTTAAACCAGCAGCTAAAATACATTACAGGGACTTTTTTTGAGAAGTCCAGTAGCTACATTTCCAGGGAAGAACTTTCCTGTCCTAGTTGAGGTGTTCACAGAGAGAACACATGTGACCATACATTAGGACACTACAAAAGATAATGTTTACAGGGATATCTTTCCTAAAAACATGGTGACACAAATTTTTATTTTAAAACCCTCTATAGCATACATCCGGTCCAAAAGAGTTTAATTCAAGATGCACGCTTCCTCACTATTACTCTTTCATCATAAAGTTTTATTCTTCATAAAAGATTCATTTCCCCAGACCCATAAACTGACTGCTTCTAATTCAGTGTCATTTTATAAATACTTCCATTCCTGGCATCAATCAAATGCAGCTGGCTTTCAAACCACAAAACAACAGCTTGCTACATTATCATGTTAAACAATATATATTAACTTATCAAGCTGAGAAAGAAATGTCTGCAAAATCAGCAACTTTATAGTTCTGATGATGATGTACAGATACTGCTGAGGCAGTCTCTCTCAGTAAAGACACAGTTATGCCTTGGTATATTTCAATATTCATGGTTTATGGGTCATCCCTTCTGGGCAGTTTCACTATTACCATAATCGCTCAAAACCTTGACTTGCACCTCCCAGAGTTACTCACTGATGAGACACACATCCCACCAGCCAAGCCATTGCTCCAGAGGCTGCAGCTATCAACCTACTGATTGCTCATTTGGCCTTTAACTTGGCTTGGAAACGTTGGCAAAAAAGTCCCCTTAGGCATTAAGAAGTTAAACACAATGCTTGCACAGTTGTGTAGCGACTGAAGCAGATGGTTCTTGGGAAAAGCTCTTTGGCATTTTTTTTCTTTACTTCTTAAGAACCTTTCTATTCCATTCTCTTCTGTGTGTGTGTGCATGTGTGTGTGTGTCTGTGCCTTTTTTTTTTTTTTTTCTGTCAAGATGCCAAGAGAACACCAGCAGCAGCTCAGCTGATAGATGAGATTACTACTACTTCCATATTCCTCTTATTTATTTATTTATTATATTCAGCTGCCAGGTTGACAAAAAGGACTGGAATTTAGTGGAAGCCAGGCCTATTTCCAGCTTGATTAAATGTGAACAAGTATCTTAAGCCTAAAGCCTAAAAATAAGACTCTGAATTTGAATACTAACATTAAAATATTATCCAGTGTTAGGACTTGACAGTTTTGAGAGCTACAGTGCTCAAAAAAACTTCATACTGAAATGTTCTCATGTTATTTTCACTCTTTTAGTGAGTCTTTGCAGTACGTTCAGGTTGTTAAATTTTTTCTAACTTTCCTAATTAAAGTGACTGGAATGCAGAGTTTTATTTCCACCTTTTTCACAAGTTCAGATGTACCTCCGAACACTGATCGTAACCAGTTGCACAATAGCATATTTAAAAAAGTAAAGCTATTTTAACCCAAGAAGGAGAACAAAGAATGAAAAATGGGATGAAAAAGGCAGAAATCAAGAGTGTTACTTGTATCTCTAGAGCACATTGCATTTATAGCAAGAGAAAAAAAAAGACATTAACTATCAGAAAACGGAGCAAAGAAGGGTACTGTTCTGACTACTATATTCATCACAACTAATTACAAGTTTGATATCATTTCGTACTTTAAAGACAACAAGCCCCAGGGAAGCAAAACAAATATAAGGAGAAAGGTCTATTATAGCTCCAATCAAGTGCATTTGAATTACAACTACAGTTATTAACTTATGTGCGTTATTAAAAATTTGAAGGCCTTACTCAATAGAGAAGATATTTAGTAAGAGTTAATGAGATTAGTCCTTTAGCACATCTTTTATTTATGTAGGATAATAATTTCCAACCCTGCAGGACTTTTTCACATTGTCAATTTAGACATCTGTCAAATTCAGGATATACGTATTCTGTTCAAACTAGAGTTCAGAGGCCATCACTGATCAATACATGGTCCTACCTACATACTGCAGTCAGCAAGAGAGGAGAGGTGCACTGGTGAACTGTCAAGTGTGGAATGAATAATAAACAAACTTCTGTTGATTCACAAAAGAAACTTCCATAATGTTAAGTATAGATGAAGAACTGTTGAGCATTGCTACTATGTATAGAGGGTTAATGCAGTCAGAAAGAATATAAATTCAGTATGAAATAATGGGACATTCCTACTTGAACATGATGAGAAAACAGCAAAGATGGATGGGCAGGTCAACCTTTAGCAATGCTAGTATTTAACCTTTTCTCTCATGAGTAACACAGCTGGTCTGGCAGAATAAATTATTCACTGCTGGGATTTTTCAGGGAATGAGTTATACACAGTACTGTCCCTGGCCATACTGTAGGGTGTCACATGACTAAAAACTATGTTAAAAGCTTACAGGTATCTGCTGCTCCAGGCAAAACATTGCTATACAAAATGTCAGTAAACAGATTCAAAAGTTTTGAGGGATAGGCTGCCAAGCAGATGGGTAGAAACGCACACTAGAAGTTAACTTACTCAGATGGCTTCTTATTTTTATGGACTAATTTCTTTTCATCATGTATCTGAATTAAAAAATAAAATCTATTCCCATGCAGTCAGTCCACCAAGGGAAAGCAACAGGCTGTTTTTTCTCTATGCCAAGTGTACTACTTATTAAGCTTCCCCCTCATCTGAATATACACAGGTACAGAAGTAACAACAGAAACTTTGATCTGTGGTGACCTAAGTATTAAAGGCTTTCATGCAAGAGGAACAGAGCTGGTTGGTGGAAATGTTTTCTTCTGTTTCAAGTACAGACAGAGTACATGTCAAACTCCTCAACTTAAAAATAAAATAAAATTAACTTTTCACTTTTAAAAAATAAAAGGATTTAATATTTAAACACACAGATTCCTGAGAAAGAAAGTGCTATGATTGGTTCCTGAAGCAAGTTTCTCTTTTCTTAAATGTGAATCTAGACCTCCAGATAACACGAACAAGGGAAATAGGAGAGGAACAGTGACGGCTCCTCACCAAATTATACCTACTACAACTCCATCTTCCCCTAAACAGTTCTACTCAACATCACTGTTACCCCCTTCAGGAAACGAGCCTTCCTTGCTCAGGCATGGGGAAGTCTTCACACTTGTTCACCTACAGCTTCTTCAGATGGACTGGGAATCAGAAATTTAGTGAAAGAGGACTTAGAAAACAGAGCTGTAGATTAAAAAATTTAAATCCTTCTTCCAGATACGAACAGGCCATACATTTAAGCAAATCACCCAAGATTTCTTCTTAACTAGGATTCTGCCTCAGATTCTGGATCAGTAGTAAAAATGTCGTGCTCTTATGTCTGCTTCCCTTTTGAATAGTGCAGTCTATTAAGAAAAGGCATGAATTACTTCTTGGATCCTGACCATAAGCTATAAAAAGTCCCACTGTTCTAATATTCTAACTGCCAATTCATAACATAATTTTATATGCCAGATAACATAATTCATAAAGCAATATAACACATTCTCGTGAAGTAAATGGTTTAATGTAAATGATGATGTGCACTGAACAACTCACAGCAGGCGAATATGACATAACAGTGATTTATGTGTGAAAAAATAGCTATTCAACACACAAAGAGTAAGATTCAGCTCTAGGCACACTCAGAAAACACAGAGGACCAACATTCTCTGGAGTTTGGCTAGCACTAGAAGTCAATCATAAAAATCACAGGAAATAAAGACTAGATGAGACATTAAAACATTGTTAAACTCACTCCCCTAAAAAACAATCCAGGACTATTCTTGAAAACATACAGAAGAATACTGGCTTCTTTTCCAAGAGCCTCAAATGGGAGAAATTTCCACAATACCTATGTAGCTTACCACCATGACAAATGCAAATGTGAAACATGCCAGAAAAGTAGAAAGAGATCAGGTCAGTGCCTAAAATAGCCAGCAAATCTCTAGATCATTGCTGCACCAGAGGAGATGGAGGATGCTGTTAAGCTCTTTCTTCACCTTTTACAAAACTACCAGACGTAAAAAGTCTGAGACCCAACATCTCTTGCCTAGAGTGACTTTTGCTCAGTCCTTTGATCTAACCTGTTTGACGGTTGAAACACTTTGTCAGAGATGCTTACAACTCACATGATTCACCATGCTGTTTTCCCAGTTCACATGTAAAATTGGAATTGCCTGCAATCATTCAAATTTGATTTCAGACGTATACAAGCTGTTTAAATGCAGATGTAAACTTTATAGTCAGGAACAGCTAAGCAGAGAGCTTACTAAAAATATATATTCTGCACTTTATCTCTGTTTTATAATCCAAATGTTTTCTTTTAGCTCCTCTCTACCTTTTCTTTAATAGTTTCCCATTCTTCTACTCTTCCCTGTTTATCTGGGTGGTATAGTGCCGGCCAGAGCAATACAAATTGCTAATAGACAGCAATTTTTAACGTAATAGAAATATATAAAGCCTGATGTAAATTTCATATCCAGAAATACCCATGAGAAATTACCTTTTGAATGTGGTGGGGAAAGCTTACCCTAAGTCTCAAGACAGAAAATAAACTACACAAAATTAGATGAATCATTTAACTTTCTCCCAAAAAAAGAAGTTAATATCCCGTTTCTTCTAGCCTCTAAGCAGGGAGGCTAGAAGAAATCTTAATCAAGATAAATGAAGAAAAGAAAATAGAAGTCTTGGAGACTTCTGTAAGGCAAGAGTGAAACTAGTTAAACAAAATTCATGGAAATGAAAGAGATCGGTGCCAAATGCAGATTTTAAAACAGTAGTATATTAAAATCTAATAACACTTTGAAAATGAAAATGAAATTAGAGAAATGTTTTTCCTTTCGTTCCAACAAAAATAATTTAAAAAAAATGAAGCAATATAATATATGGACAGTAAGTGTCAACTGCTCCCTGTTCTTCATCCAAAGACTTGCATTAAATCCATTGCACTTTCCTAGATAAGTCATACCAAAGATGCAGTAATTCCTGTTAAAACTACAAACAGAAGTGGAATATTTGAGGTCTCAAACTCAGTATCGAATAAGTCCATATAAACAATCATAAGGCATGTATTGGAAAGATACCTGTTCTCTGAAAGGATTCATTCTTCCCACATACATTCTTCTGAAACTAGTACAATACTTTTCCACTCCCAACTGTAAAGAAGCCCACAACGAGGAAGGATAAACACCATCATATACTTTGGGAAACTACACTTTGAATTGGTCAGCCTTCAAACTAAGTCCATAGCAACAACCCATTCCCTAATAGCATTCTAGGATAATAGAAGACAGAATGCTTTTCAACCATTTCCCCAGCTTCAGATTCAAATATCTGCATATAGACATCTTTGCAGCCCTATTTTTTTTTTTTTGTTAATTGAAATATTAGAGCCACTGATAGCTGCATTTAATAAATGATTCAGGTGTTGAAAGACTATGCTCTATGATTTTAAAGGAGGTCTTTAAAAATATTTTATAAATCACAGGTTTCAAAAGTTCTATTCACATATGTAGCAAGAATACATTTTGGGCAGTGTGGTATATGTTTGTGGGAGGGGCCTTGATATTCTTTCCTGAATTAAGCAGTTAATTAAGTTAGTAAGTTCAGCAAGTTCGTGGTCAGATGCGTGATATAATTTTACTCAGTTACAACAATTGTAGACTCAGATATGCAGTCTTTTAAGTTTCTTAGTAATTAGAAAGGGATTGGCAATTTTGGATACAGTTCATCCCATTCTAAGTTAAATATCTATGAAAGGTGAGATGAAGCACATTTAGAAGTTATTAATTCTGGAGGAAATCTAAATCACACAAGCTATCAAAATCCTAGGTTCTTAAAATAGGTGAAGTGATGCCACTCCTATTTATTCTGCCCATCACTACAGTTGTGGAAAACATGGTTAGAATAAAATAATTCTCATGATTTTGTTCTAGTATCACACACTCTCCCACTTCATAATTAACTAAAGGGAAAATATGTCTGCAGGAAAGGCATTAGAGGCCCATCCCAGCTCTATGCTGGGCAGCTTTACAATCTGCACTGACACTTGACCCCTAAGAAGTAGAGGTCTGCAAGGATTAACAGCAGGCCATGATATCACTGTTTTTATTCCCTAAGAATTGATGCATCATGTTAGGAAAGGACCTTAAGCAACAAATCAAGTTATTTTAACTTTGTGTGCAATTGATTTAGTATTGAAAGGGCTACATTATGTCCCTACAGAGAAAATATGGGTATTGAAAAGGCTCCGTACATCATAAAACATCTAAATATTGGCTATGAAACACCCTAATGTAAAATTAATAATTAAGCAGAGAACAGCTCACGATATGTCACTGTCAGCAATTGGATACTTAGAGAACATAAAGATTTGCGGAGCTGTGTGCAAATATAGTATCATTAAGTCATAGGCTTGTTCAAATATATTTGTACATATGCATATATTCTTTCTTAAGTCCAAAGCAAACAAGTATCTATCAGTGCCATATTGTGTCGTGAAGGAAGACCCAGAAACAGATTTTAAATGGGGAAACACTTCTACCTTTCCACCAAGTACACAGCCCCCAACTTGAACACACTTGAAATTCAAGTGGTTCACTTGGCTTGCAGTGAACTGAATTCAACTACTAAAATCTCTTAATTCACTGAGACCTTTTCTCCTAATGTCTCTCTATCATGCCTTGGTTAGCTGAGGACAAAATGTGGTTTTGTTCCTTCACTCTCCAGGGCTGGCAGGGATCTAAATAAAGTACAGAAGCTATCAACCATATCAGAAGAGTGCTGATAAGCTCTCCTACTATGACAGGAGAGCTCTCTCCTGGGGAGAGAGTAGGTCTGGCCTGTATAAAAAATGCACTGACTAGAACTGTAACCGGTCCATTCCACCCATCATCTTTCTCTATTAGAAGTAAATGGAAGATCAAATGGGATTTGGGAGCAGACACAAGTGTGTTGGGTCGCCTGTTGACTTTTGCCCTTGCAATGCCCTTGCCCTTTCCAATGTTGAAAATGTCAATAGCAATATACCACTGAGTTTAAAGGCAATCAGTAAACATAATCTGCCAAATACATGCATAAATCTTCCCCACTACCACAGCTCTTATTGTTTCAAGTGGAGCCCTTCTATACAGAAGAAGGACAATTGCAGAAGATATCAACCTTCAGGATACAATCTCTAAGAGTTTGAGTGGATTTCTTCCATATAAAACGTTAGTTCGAAAAATCAAGTAGGAAATATTGAACTTTATACCTCTTGTGCTTCTGTGATTTATTCATTTGTTTTTCCACTACCTTATATGAAATCCTACTTTCTATGGATTGTGAGCTGTAAATCTCAGTGCTAGCCAACGAAGTCAAGGTCATTACTGAGTCATACTTTTTGTCTCTGAGATGTCTGCTAATATTTTGCCACGACACTACCATACACTTAGCAACTAGATGAGATCATCAGTATATTATCACACATGATATTTGTTTAAATTCAAGGGAAGGACCACAGAATCCCTACCACAGCTATACTGTAAATTACCTGACTTTTGGCAGGGTCAGTAACCCCAAAACTTAACACTTGCTAAGGAAAAAAACCACAAAAAACACCCCACCCCACCCCCAAAACTTTGCTACTTTGACATCTTTGAATTATAATTATTTTATCTCTGTTTATCTATAGAAAAATACCTATGATGTTTATAAGTGAGTCACTATGATTTGTATCTATGGATTATGTGTCAAATTTGAAAAACTGTAGCTTAATTCATACATTCTTGACAGATCTTGAAAGTCTAAGAGGAGACAGGTTGTCCAATGTAATGTACCTATGTCAAATGAAATTATTCTGTTACTACATTACCAGAAACACGCATTAGATAGCTTCAAACACTTTTGTTCAGGGAATTCCCTTAGCTTTTTATTCAAACGTAGTACTCTGAAGAAAGAACAGTTTGTAATTTCATTCGATTGCGTGCCACTTATGAAATAACCCATTGATACTAATCCCAGCAGCATTCAGTTAAGCATATTGTACTTTCTGTGCCTTTAACAACTAGATCTGATAATGACCTTCTTTGCACTGAGTATCTGTTAACACAGTGCAACTAATAATTAAAACAAATGGATAATTTCCTAGAGCAAATAAAAGGCAGTATTATTTTACAAGTTTCCCAGTTACACTGTAATGACACAGAATACCAATAAAGTTTTAAAAATAAGGAAGCCATTCAAGTATACTTATGCAAGCACTGACTTTTAAAACTATGCATTTGCTGACAATATGGTTATGTTGTCAAAAGCACGGCAATGAAGGTGCTAATATACCAGGGTTTTTGCACGATGCTAAGAGTGTAATGCTCTCAAAGAAATGTAGCTCTAGGGATACCAGGCATGTGGTTTCTTCTGTATATATTTTCTGAGTTCTTCCAATTTTTCCTGGTTAATGAAACTCCATCTATATTAAAATATACATAAATACCCCAAATAGAATATATATAATAGTACACATTATGACTTTGTAGAGAAAGACTTATTTCTCTGTATTGAATACCAGGCATATTTTCCTTGGAATGATCATTGTCTGAGACTAAGTTTCACTCGAAGCTTCTTGATGCATTCACATCCCTTGTTAAAAAATCCCAGCATGAAAAATCTCCTCTAATGTTCCATATTGGTTTTGCATTTAACAAATAAACAACTTGTGCATTACATTACAGCCTTTACGTCACGCCATTTTCTCAGTTTCATGCTGCCAACTAGTATTCCATCTCCTGGAATCAAACACAATAGCAAAAAAATAAAACAGGAGTTTTAAAACTTCCTTCAGTGAAAGTGAAGGCTCCTAGAAACAGGTCCTATGCAAATGGTGCTGTAGGCTGATTTCCTTTCACTTATTTCCAAGTTTCTCAAGAGCTCTTAAAGTGTCCTTCAGACCTTCATTTCAGGAAGAGAGCTGCTTTTTTTCATGAAAAACGGCAATTGCAAAATGTGCATTTTGACATCAAGCGATAATGCTAGACATTACATTTACACTGACATACTGTATAAGCAGATAAGGTACAACAGTTAGCTGCTGAATAATTAAGCTGCCTGTATCCGACTGGAATAGGTTCACCCTGGTGCCTGACAACACAGTCAAAGTTAAAATTCTCTTCCTGCCCTCCCCTCTTCGGCTGGGAATCTGCTGGTGATGCTGGGGCAGAATATAAGATTGCTAGAAGCAACATTCCCACCTGGGTTCTGTACTAAATAAAGTGAAAAGTGCTGTCATTCTCTGCTCCAACTTTGTCCATGAATCATTTTTTTCTTTTGCAAAATTAGCTGGTATTAGTGGCTGCAGAAAAGCACCATTCACCACTGAAGTTTTGATTCCAATTTAGCACTCTTAGCTAATAATCGTTGATAATATCATTCAGTTGCATCCCACTTATAAAAAGACCTTGTTACGCTAATTTCAGAGGGGTTTTATCATGATTACGTATAGAAAATAAATTGGTAAATGTTCTGTTTGCATATCTGTTATGGAATCTACTGCATATGCTACTTGAGCTCCATTTATAGATACTTCCTGCTGCTTCAAAACAGTAACATACCTGTGTACAGGAAAAAAGTTATAACATGAACAGTTCAATGTAATTAAATGAACACTTACAGTTAGTTTCAATCTGGTTTTAAAACTAATGCTACGTTCACCAGTACGTCAAGATCTGGGCACTGGATAAAAGTGCCTCTGAACTATTCCATGTAGGACATTGTGAAGGCATCGCTTCATCAGGATTTGAATGGAAATACTAGAAAGTAAGACCAGTGTACAGTAGTTGGACAGCAATTAGCAAAAAGCAGTTAAGAAATTTTTTCCTTCTCTAGTTGTGTGTGTTTCTAAAGCAGGGAGATCTATGTACATATCTACAAATTAGATTATAAATTAAGAATGCTACAGATGTTTATAAACTATAATTAAAATCAACCCAGTGACCCTCAATTAAACATTTATGAAAGATTTATTCAAAACTGGTTAACGATTTATAAGGCATTTCTATAGAAACAGAGTATAAATGATGACTTTCCATTTTCGAGGCAAACTTTACGAAGTGCTTTCATTTTATCTTCTCTCCTAGTTACTGCATGTGGAGACATTGTGACACTGAATATGTGGTAATTTCTTGCAAGTTTTGACTTCTTGATATTGGAATGGCACTATGAATGATAGTACAGGAGCATTACAGGCTCATAAAAGCAAATGAATGCTTTAAGAACTGACAGTACATACATTCTTAAAACTGGAATCTATTCAAATGTACTGCTCGGAAGCAAAGAGATGTATTTTAATATATGTACAATTATAACTGCCTGTGTGTTCTTTGACATGGTTTCATTTTGAATAGTACTATTTAAATATATAATGTAGCTGATTTTATATATTATACAAACACACACATATACTTGGTATAACATATAGACAATGGATATATGAAAAAGTAATAAATAAATAGACTTCAGTGAAGTTACTTTTAGATTATAACTTGGGTTCTTTTCATTGACATTTTCATCTGCTGAATTACCCATATTGATTTGCCTTGACTCAACTAATATCAAAAGAACCGCCCCCCCATGAAATAAGAAGCTTAGCATCATCTCTTAGCTGCTGTAGCACCTTTCCATATGCCCTGCTTCCTGTGCATTCCCAAGGTGCTCAACAGCTAACCGATCCCAAAAACTCCTACAGTCCTACAGAAGAATGTACCTATCCCACCGTTCATTCTTCCTACACAGTGCCATATCTTGCCTTTGCTCTTTTTCATACCTTGGGCACTTATGTATTTAGTACTCTATCACCAATAAGAGAAAATACAACTGTCCAGTGATGGAAAATGCAGTTATACAATCTGATGGTAACAGTGCAAGCTCTCTTTCATGCTCTTTCAATGTATTCCAGTAGTGCTCTGGACAGACTGGAGTAATGGTATCACTCATGGCATACACAATCCTCAGCTATGCTGCTGACTGATTCCAAATTACTATGTTTAAAAATTCTTTCTGATGCACGCTTACCTGATCTCTTGCCTGATGGGTCAACTATGGTAATTAAAATTACATATGCTTTTTAAAAGTTGTCAGTGGAGATACAACAATCATGTTGTTCATATTGTTATTATCAAAAATAATTAGAATGAATGAAAAATGTTGTTGAGAAATACACCACAACTATTACACAGGAGGAACAAAACATCATTTCTGCTCCTGTTCTGAAAACACTTTCATTAAAATCTCTGGAAATGGAAATGTGATATTGCAATAAATATATCTGTAATTCAAAAAGGTTGTATTTTTGCAACTCTACTTTATGAAACCAGTTATATTGATTTCTTACAAGGTTGATTCAATTAGAATATTTGAAAAATATACAAATCTGTAAGGCAAACAGCCATAAATAACTACAAAATTTAAGATACTGGCTTTTATGTTCAGAGGCACCTTAGAAAGAGTAAGTCAAATTTCCATTTAGTGTTTCAATTCCTACACATAGTAACAGAGAAGTAATTACAGAATACTAACCACCACTAGAATTTGAAGAGATAAAAATCTCTGATTTTCACAAGTTGTTTCATGTAGGCAGGCACACACAACCTAAACAAAAGATTTGAAGATCCCTCTCCCTCTGTAAGAAAGCAGCTTCATTTGCATAATCTCCTACAAGTCTAATTTCCCTTTATGATATTTTGGAATGTTTTCCTGATCAGTGAATTCCCTACACCAATATAAAAGTTCTACACTCAGTAATGAAACACTTTTTTAAACCACAAAATGAGGACTTGGAGTACAAATATCCCTGGCATCCTGCCATAAGATAAAACTATTTAATTCCTTCCCTTAAACAGAATCCATATAATCAAGTAACAGATTTATACTTTTGTAATAGAGCAAGTGAGAGGTTTCCTGAGAGGGGGATACTTGCGCTTATGACCAACCACCTTAAAATGTTGTTTAGACTGGATGAAACTGTGAAAGCGACTCATTTGCAATCTCTATACCTCCTGTCTTTAATGGAGCAGACAAAAGGACTTTGAACAGAAATGAAAAAATAAAAAGACAAAGGCAGCCGATTAGTTTCATCCTGAGCAGCAGCATATGTGAAACATGACTTCACTAACTGGTGCTGCTAACAAAAACTATTACCCGTTTGGCTTTAGTGGCAGACTCTTGCACAGTGTTGCGATGTTCAGGCTTGGCCAATTCATAAGGGAGCACAGCATCGTATCTGCTGCTAGAAGACAACTTCAGATTTGCCCACTACCCTTCCCTCACCAATATTAGATATTATTTACTCACTGACAATGGAAGGAATCACGCAGAAAAGGGCTATTTGAAAGGCCCTAGAGTTATGGTAGAAGTGAGTGACCTCTGAGTCCATCAAGAACACTTGTGATGGCAATATGACAGGAAAAGATGCTGACACAGAGGTGTCATTCAAATTCAACACTCTAACAGCTTAAAGCGTTGCCCTTAGAGAAAGACTCTGGGTTAAGCAAGTAGAGTTAATGCTAAGTGAGCAGCAGGAGAAGCTCTCATACTTCTGCCCAAGGCCTCCCGGGTTAAGAGTCAGAGGTTACTACAGAAATATGCTCAAGACAGATGAAACTAAATGGAAATATGAGCAGGGAAACTTAAAAAGATAATATAGGAAGCCTATTGCTGTTGGTTCTGAAAGCCAAAATTATTTATCCTTGCATAATTTTCAAAGGTTGCTTAATCACACAGAAAAGGAGTGAATGTAAAGCTGTTGATGGTGATCAATTCAAGGGACATGCAGAGTTGTACTGATTTATGAATCACTGCAATTTAACACACTGCAAAACTGGTTAGTGGTCTCTTGTTGTACTGCTGGAGGATTACATAAAATAAAAATAATGTTTCTTTTGCTATTCTTTTGCCCAAGAGGGCAGATCAGAGGTTTTAAAAGGAAATATGGACGCCTTGAAATGTATCAGCCCAAGACCAACATAAAATAAAATTCTCATCTTTCCTGCCCTTGGATATACCAAAAGAGTGTTGCTTTGACAGGTTTCAAGTTTCTTCAAATACTAAATAACCACAGAATTTTAAGGTCCTAAATTTAAATCCACATTAGCAAGCAAGCTGGTTCCCAAGTATCATCTACATAAATATTTCCAGGATACCGACTCTCTTCCTGCTATATATAAGTCTTTCTCCAAATAGAAGATGAGTTAGGAGAGGTGCTGACATGGGATCAAGTTCTTTGAAAGATGGACGATGTTTTATTATACATACATTCATATTAATGCAGGAGAATTGTTAAATAAATGTTACTACTGTTTACAGCAGTAATATTAACATGATGAGCAGATAATTATTTATTTACTTTCCGTATTTCCAATTTGTTCTGTTTATTTCACAACCGCACCAGCTTGAAAAGACATCTTAAAATGAATCATAGAGATGAGAGGATCAGAAAAACAATTAGATTATCAAGTTCAAGTCTATGTCATTATGGTGTTACTTTCTTGTTCTCTCCAGGTTATATATGCAGGAACATTATTTCCTTTCAAAGACATTTTCAATATACTTTTTTTCTGCTGATACCAAGTACAGATTTTCCTTCTCTTCCTTCTACCCCTCTGGAGTATGCAGCAGTGACCAATACATAGTGCATTTTTAATAGTCTGAGACTCACTAGAAACACAGCAGCTCACAACACACTATAGATTAAGCTTTATTCCCAGTTTCTACTTGAAACCATAAGCAATGTTTCTTTTCTTCTGTACTGTTCTTTTTCAGATCAATGATTTTCAGCTCCATTTTAATTACAAAACTGTAAAACAATCTATTCTTCTTATGTATACATAATACAAACTGCTCCAAGAAACATGTATAAGAAATGAGGCTTATTCTGAACCTATCAACTGAAAAGGCTGATTCAGCTCCTCTTCCAAATGTAGAAGAAATGGACTTGATTCTCGGCTATATCTAACTAATATTAAAGGAACAAGGTAAGAGATGAAGATGCAATCTGTCTGCATTTCCCCATTCAAAGGGACAAGCAAAGCTTATCAAAAGTAATGTCCATGCAGCCAAGTGCCCCATCGGATGGTTTTGTGGCATTTCACAACATCTGTGTTGCCTACTTATACTGTTACAACATTCCTTGTACTGATAGTTGTGGTGACAGCTATTCCAGAGAGGAGTCTTTGACTGTTAAATTCACTGAAAACCTCTGAACCCAAGACCAGGTAACTCCTCTACCTTAAGAGGCTCTCTGTAGCATGCATAGGAACTGAAATTCCCATTGAATTCCAAAGCAAACAAAACAACTTCCTTTGAGAAAAACAGTATTGTTTTTGACACTGAGAAAACAGAAAAGCTTTCAGGCACATATCTCTTACTTCTAGGGTGCCTTTCAAATGGGCTTGGTGCCCCAAAGGTAGTCTTCTGTTTCCAATTCTGTTGCAAAAATAAAAAAAGTACTATTTTCCCTTAACAAATGCATGCTACTCATACTATTAGACGATCACAACCACAAACCTCTACTGTACAAAAGAGGTTTATACTCAAGTTGTCAGCTAAACACGTCCTGTTTAAACTGTAAGCCAGGCACAATATACCATCTGTGGTCATTCAGTCCTATAGCGGCATCTCAGTAGTAACATAATTATGGAATGTTCCTGGTTCACATTATATAATTGCAAGCTTGTGCCACAGAGAAGGTGGGAGTGGCAGCCCAAATCCAGAGAGAAGAGTGTTTGACTGCAAGGTTCTTCCCACCCAGCCTGTGATCCACACTGTTCTCTCTCAGCACAAGTCCTCCAGTCACACACTGCCATGTGGGGAGTGATTAACGCTCTGCCAACCCGAGCCAGACTAAATTAGTGGGGAAATTTAACTGCCTCTCTGTAAAATTCACATGGAGTATAGGATAGAAATAAATACTTCGCTAGTGTCACCCTTTTTTGTTTGTAAACTTAAACAAGACTAGTACTGCGTGTTTCGGAGAGAAAATCTGCATAATGCCGAATGTCTTAAATTTCTAAAGATGAAAATTGACAAATGTTTTTGTTACATTTCCTATTTTGTCCTTGGAAAACCTGCCCGTATAATACAACATATATAGGTTTTTTTGAGGTTGATTAACTAGCTTGTTTCCAGTAAAATTACTTTCCCTTGAGAGGAACATTAAGATTTCTTTAATGCAATCTTCATCCATTACCATTGATTATGGCTTCATTAAATATGAAAATGAGGATTTACTCTTCGCGAGAGATACCACTTTCTGCATAAGTGAGTAAACATTTTCCCCTGTATGGTTTGCTCAGAGAGAAGTGTGAACAAATATTTTATTTATGTACTATTTTGAAGGAAGAAATTGCCAGTGGCAAAAAAAAAATAAGCACAGCTCACCAGCAAAATACTCTTCTCTGGCAAGGATGGAGCAACAATATGAAAGTCCAGGACACAAACCACTCACGACCAAGGCAACCCTCATGGCACTGAGACGTTACATGTAATAGATAATCCCAAGCGAGATAAACTGATGAATTGCACAAATACTTGTGGATGAATCAATAAATTTACAAATAGGCTGGTTGAAGACAAAAAGATATTTCAGTCAGCCTAAACCTAACTGTCCAGTCAGCTTAGAATAAGAATGGATCTCTGGCAGGTACAATGGTTTAATCTAAAACATACGTAAAATGGCCATAATTTAAGGTAAAACAGCAGAGAAATTGCATATTAATGTGCTAGTAGCACTTGAACAGTACTAAAGATTTTTAATTTTTTTAATTATCTTTCTGGCTAAGTAATATTTTTGAAATGTCTACTTTAATTGTCTTTGGAAAAAAAGGAAGATTTTAAGAGTACTCTTAGTACTAAGAAAATATCAGAAGTTTCTCCAATTAATGCATTGTTCTATAATCAATATTTAGTACACAAAGCTTCAAAATGTTAAATTTCAGGTATAAAGGCAACTGTTCTGCCTTGCTGAGTTGTCCAGCATCACGTGAGCAGGTGTTGTACTGACTTTTTTAAACCCTGTGGTGGAATGAGATATTTTGAAGACCACATTCAAATTTTATCTCTACAACTTTTGCACACACTGTAAGTAGACAAATCCACCAAATACTTGCTGTAAAGTGTATTCCCAGTTTCCACATTTATCAAGGAGATTTTTTAAAGGGCTGATCTATAACCTCAGGGATCAATTTGGGCAAAAGCACATCAGATCAATAAAGTAAGGAAGAAAAAGCAAAGAGAGAGAGGGGAAACAGAGAGAAATAGGAAGCTATTACTTTTAAGAGGCACTGCATACATTCCCTCGCAAACAAGAGCTATTCTCGAGAGTAGACAATCTCACTCTTGGCTTCCAACTAAACCAGTAAAAAGTGCATTTTTAATACTCATGCAGCTTGTTATCTTTGCATCGAAGTGCCAGACACTGTTTTTTCTCTTAGGGCTGAACACACTTCCATTGGCACATATTCAACTGCTCTCAGCAGCTTATTATGGGGAAATACATTGAAGCAGATTAGAAAGTGTGCCGACCTCTTACAAGAACAATCCTTTACTTGATACAGCACTGGTATAAACACCAACATTTGAGCAAAGACACCCAGTCACTGTACAACCAAGACTTCAACTCTCCCGAGCACAGACGGCATCTCATCCGTGCTTTGATCCAACCCCAACCAAAACCCATGGAAGTTATTTCCACTGAGATCAATGAGCTCTAGCTGGGTCCAAAGAAGCAGTGATACCACAGTATTGCATCCCCTGTGTCATGCATTTGAAATTAATGTTCACAAATTCCTGGCAAGGGATGTGTATACACCTACGGTACACGTCCGTGATGCAGGTAGTTCAGCAATCACTCAAAGGTGACTCAGTGGTAGGTAGACTGTAAATAGAAGGTTTGTATCAATTTAATTTGTCATGTACTTTGTCCTAGGTTGTCTCTGGGACTTGCTAGCACAGCCAAAGGGCATTTAATTTTACCTTTCTAATAAAAATCTAATATTTTGCCCTCAGTGTCTTATGGGATAAAGAAATGATACAAACTTGAAAGCATACAGCAAAAACTTAATTTCTGAAAAATAACTGCTATAATTTCAATGCCATATAATAAACTGTGCTTGAAAGAAAACGAAATCATTCTGTCAAAAAGAATACAGACTGTCAATCAACGGGTTTTCTTTGAAAACAGACTGCAATAAGCATAGCAAAGAAGCATTCCATCAAGAGAATGGTCTGTGATTAAAAATGTTACAATAGTATCTTTTAAAGTCCTCTAAATTCAGAAAAGTGGGACCCCCGAGAACACTGAACACACATATCAGCAGGCAAGACGTAGTCACGTATTCTCAAAGCCTTGGACTAGCCCAGATCCACTGTTTTCAAAGGAATCACAAGAAGAGTGAAGAAAAAGCTTAAGAATCAAGCTCCAGAGCACTACATGTAAAGATTTAAGAAAAGATATTCGGAAGCTCTCCAGCTATAATTCTGCATGGAAAACATTCTTAGCCATTTGACATCTAGAGGATACAGATGGCCCCTATTCTTTTTCCTAAAAATATTCCATTAGAAAGGGAAAAAAACAGACACAAGAAAAGAGTAATTTTTTTATCTTGTGGTAAGCTTATACTCTCTTGGAGAAGTCCGTGTTTTCTGTATAACTTTTGATCAGCATGAAATAAGAGTCAAGTATTCAGGTGATATTATCAACAGCTTACAACAGCATCGATATTAAAGTCAGAGCAGGGCACTCTTGCATCTGCCACACTGGGAACAGAACCCTAATGAAAGATATGTAGTTCTAAAATGTGTTAGCTAAAGCACAAACAAAAAATAATTCATCACAAAAATGAAAAGCCAGATAAGTTATCAATTTACTGAACTTTCCAAAATTCTGCTTTTGATCTGTCACAGAAATCAGACTGACACAGAACGAGGGATGGATTTACTGAGTTCATCTGTGTAAGACGTCTTTATATTTCTCATGAGGATTCACAAAAGCTAGTTTCTTTTAATACAGTATAAACTTGGCAAAACATATAACACATTCTTAATTTATAATAGCTTTAGTGGAGCATAGAAAAGCAGCTGTTTAAGAATGCATTTGGTTATGATTCTTTTTAATACTTTTTGTTTATTATCATCAGGGATATCCTTTTACAACTTGCTTGTATCTACCATGAATCAACAGTAATTAGCATTCAGAGGTCTACCATATTTATCACAACAGGCAGTGTTGACTGCCTAAGGGAAGAAGCTAAAGAAAATAAGGATTTCAACCTTAAAAACAGATTACACAAAATTTAAATATATTTGGTGAAATATTTTTTTCTCCACAAAGGTAAACTTCTATGAAGGTCTCTTCATAGTGGGTATGATCAGAGAAGCTCTCATCTGACACATAAAGAGAAAAGTAAAAAGATAATCAAGCTAAACATAGCACTGAAATGGGAGCAAGGGGATCTTTGCAACTCAAACATCCAGTGTGATCTCAAAAAACCCTGTATAATCTTTGTCATTATTGCTGTGGTTCCCCTTTCCTAAAATATAAGCAACATACATGGGGAAAATGCAGATGGTGAGCTGCAAACCAATATGTAGACCCAATCAAGTACTTGGCAATAGTCAACTCAAAAGGTAAGTGCAGATCTGCACTTTCAACAGTTTGCCAAAAAATAGTTTCATGGTTTGAAATAGCACTAAGTACATAAAAAAGGAGCATTTATTCACACAGTCACCATTAAGATGTTCATGGCACAACAGCTTTTCAAAATCAGAAGTCTCCAAATACGGGAAAATACCTCTTTTGGCAAGTTTATTTGACTAAAAGAGCAGTCAGACAATGTGATGGAAGTTAGGGGTCATGCTCACCACAACTTCCAAAATCAAAGGTAAAATTCAAATGTTTCAGGGTTATCAGCTACCCTTCTGTAAGTGATTTTAGGCAGCTGCCTATGGAATACCTACCTATAATCAGAAAAGTCATGAACAATTACAAAGTCAATGAAGTGTAATAAATCACATGACAAAAGTCTCAAGATCTCTCTTCAAATACTCTAGTGCTTTGTGTCTCTCACCTTATCAAAAAATAGCTAAGTGAACACAACACTGACAGAAAGTCTTTTCTCAGCTTTAATTAGGGTCCACTAGTGGAAAACTGTCCCTCAATGTTGATCTGTTATCTTTAAACCCCCGTGGTGATTGCTTTGCTTCTCCCCCTGAGCACAAATGCCCCGAGATTATCCCCAACTATCAGAAAAGGAACCCTCAGAAAGAAAAATAATTTTGTATTAAAGCAGCTCGAGAAGCCAGTAGGGAAAAATGAGAGAGAGTTATTGAAATGACTAATAGCACAGCAGGTGTTATATTAAAAAAGGTGTAGTATAAAATGAGATAATAAAAAACAGGTTAGTAGGAATTCATCCCCAGTGAATCATAATTTTAAAATATTTGCAGAAACAAATGGAATTACAACATAAAATCCCAATTATTTAGAATTGAGGTGAGTATCTTCCTGCCTTACATATTTACCAAAGAACTACAGAGATGCTGAAAAAGCTTTTTAAAATATAAAGTAATGAGAAAAATAATTTTCTCATATTAAAATCCTTGACAAACAAGTTATAACTGCATAACAAAAACCACACCTATTAAAACTTCCTAACTGCCAAACTTCATGCAAATGCACTGAAAGCTAACTTTGTAAGAGGTGTACAAAACCTTGCTGCTGCTAGGAGAATCCAGATAGAAAATTGTACAGAAAAGTAATGGGAAATTGTTGACTTTATGGTTTGTTCTTAATAGTTTGCATGCTCTCACATACTGACTACATTTGAACGTATAGTTTCTTGTTTCTTTTATTTTTATGGGAGTAAACATTTTGTGGCAGCTTTTTCAGTATTTCATACAACTACAAGTCTATTTAGGTTATTCTGAACTTTGAATTCATTGCAGAACTTACATTGCTAGGCATAATCTGCATTTGGGAATGAAACTTTCCAAATTTTTTGATTTATTGGTTGTGGCAGAAGATGACAATAACATGAAGCAATGTTTTATTATCCCAGTATACTAAGAAAGGGAGAGAAAGCCTTTCTTTTACTGGTATGCACTAGCTCTACTTTCATCTCAAAGGCTGCAATAATTGTTGTGAAGCCTATGCCTAGAGCTCAAGGCTACTCATTAGGACGCATACAGTTAGGGGAAGCTCAAATCAGTAACTGTTCTCATTGTCTTTTTGCAGCCCTTCCCTTTCCTATAACAGGCTCTCCTCCTTAAAACACTTACCAATTGGTCAACACATAGTCAAGATTTCCAGTTTGCCGCCATCGTCCACGGCCTCTTGCCATCAGCAATTAGCACATCACTCTCAAAATGACAGTTCCCTATTGCTGTCTGTATAATCCATGTGATTGTCAGCTGGCTAAATGTGATAAAGAATTTATTCCTGAATACATCGCATGCATGCAGTCATTTATGTTATTGGCATATCAACTGGCTATATGTCATTAAAAAAAAATTACTAAATGGCAGGTGTGAATGGCTGTAATTTATTTATTCTTTCTGCAACTCAGCTGTCAAAATATCAATCTAAAATTATATTGTTAAAAATATATATCTCTCTCCAATAAAATAGAATGATTTTTTTTCCTAAGGACTAGAGGCAGCAGCACATTTAGCCTTAAACAGTTTACCCAGTCTTAATTTGCTGTTGAAATGACACTAAGAATGCCCTAGGAAAGCACGAAGTGCAACATCAATGTCAAGACAATGATTTTATCCACTGAACTCCATATATCGGTGCTGATTCTGTATTGCACTGCATATCAGCTACTGGAGAGGGACCTAAACAATGTAGTATCAGCCTCCACACACACATCCACAAAGTTCTGCTGCTTGAGTGCTATAGAAGCAGAGCTCTTAACTCATTTGATAAATACTGTAAAAATGATCAAAGATCACAGGAAAATGGCGAGAAGGAATGCTTCTTGGCAAAGCAACTCGACATAATCCTAACAACTTGAAATGTCAGAGGAAGATTTGGGTATGAACCCTTTGTCTGAGATCGGCATCTCCAGTTTTGCACTGTGGCAGCGTCCCAGCTTAGTAATGACCAAACTTATAAAATTGTAGCCATGGAAAAGTTGAACATACTATCTACCATAACAACCCATACTCCTATTAAAGTCAATAAGAGCCAGAGTCCATTTTGTAATGTAGTTCATCTGCTGCTCTAAAACCTCTTTGAGGATGAAAATAAGTGGTCCTCAAGAGCAGGTAGTACCTAGTTTTCTATTCAGCTGGAATTTAGGGACATTAGTGTTGTAGTAATTCTGTTCTGAGTCAGGCTTCCACCGCCAGCAACGCCAGGCAAGCCTGACCTTCACACCACAGGCCCTCAATTAATTAGATCCCCATGCCCAGACCGACCATCCTGATTTCTTCTAATTGCTTGCTAGATGACCTCTATTTCTCCCTCACTTAAAAATGAAGTCAATCTTGTGAGGTGCAAGGCAACCTCAGCAAAAAGCTGAACTCCTTTCCTTCCACAGTAAAATGGATGCACTTCAGCATCTTGAAGGATCTGAATCTTCTGGGGAAAATAAGAAAATTGCAGGAAAATAAATTGTTGGGATTTAAGACTATAATGCCTCCTCAGTGGCAAAAGCAATGCAAAGATGGCACTCAACAGCACTACAAGGCTTTAGATTTCGCTCATAATTTAGGTATTGGTGAACTTTGTCTCTTTACAAATCCTGAAAGAAACAGACACTAAATTCTATTAGCAATCTGGTACCTTGAGGTTTAGTTTCAATTCAGAAAAACTCAAACCAAAACAAATAGAAAAAAACAAACCAAATACCACAAAACAACCCTGACACACACAGCTAGCTCCTTTTCCGTCCCCCCTGGCCCCTCCACCCTGCCCCAAGGGCAAAACCCCTGAGCAAAATGTAAACCCAAAAATCAAGACTTCTCCTTAAGAAGATCTGCACATATAGCACAAAAGGAGTGATTTATTAAGGAACCTGTTTCTTAAAGAAGGTTTGGCTCATAGCTAGATCTTCTAAATGAAATAAAAAGATTACTTCCTGCCCCTGTCATTCAGTTGACCTTGTTATTGTTTTAATATATCACAACTACTTAGAAAGGTAGCAGAGGCTGTGCCAAAACCAAAATAACATCCATATGCTGTCATGAAAATGAAATGTCAAAACCAACAAAAACCTCCAGTACATGTAGAAAGAAAGCACAGCATGAGACAGGTTGCAAAACCTTTACAAAAACCAGTCTGTTTTGGGTTTCCACAGAAATACTGAAGAAATGAAACTACATTTGGTGTCTATTCAAAATTACAAAGGTGAGATACAAATTGTTTGGCAAACGGTATTCTGAGTAAGAATAAAAAAAAGCATCAGAAGCTCACAGTCTTAATAAAGGGAGACAAGACTGCTACATAAACAGTCATTCTGCACTTAAAATTATCTTTGCATACATTATGTATTACACAAAGCTACATACGCATCTTAACCCCAAAAAACCTTGATCTTTCCCTGATGACCTCCTACGACTGCTTAAAGTTCTTCACTCCCATTCTTAAAACTGCAGAAGGGCACTGTCACTAACTAACATCTGCAACTACTTCTTGTAACATGACTTAAGCGTGAATTTGCTCTTGAAAGTTCTGCTTCAGAAGGTGTGTGGTACCGCTCCTGGAAGCGCACTGCATGAAAGGGTTTTGCACTAATCTCACATGGTAAAATAGCTCCTATTCTATGTGAGGAGTTCAGATCCCTGCCTGATAATCTTACCCAGACAAGATAAAGAGCTATGATTCCCTAAAATCAGTAAGAGATGCATCCCAGAAAATAGTAGAGACATTTCTATATCAGCTGTATTTTATTACTACACTCATTTCATATTGCTTTACTTATTTGTTAGGACATTATTAACATCGAGGTCTGAATATTATAATTAAAAATCATTTAGGGAGTGACAGCTCTCTCAGACGAAGAAACCTGAAAGCAATTCATAGCCAAAAAGCCAGGGCCCACATGCATGCATAATGAAGCTGAGCGAGTTTCAACACCATAGTTGTTACAAACATTTCAGCAAAGTTTTAACTAGTTTACACACAGCAAGCTCTTTTGAGCTTGATTAAAATCTATGAAGTGAAAGTTTGCCATCTCTTTGAGATGCCTTTCTAACAATTATACTATACAACAATTCCTCACAGAAAACATAAGTTGTTTAGTCGAGGTTGCTGCTTCAAAAGACATTAATATTGTCCAAAAAGTTTACTAACGTATCACATCTATCTCGTTATCAACAGGTTAACAAAATCTGGTGCAAAACATAGCTTGTATCACACAAAGGGCCACTGAAACATCAGTGCTATAGTGAATGTGGTTTTTCTCTTGCTAAACCTACACAGAATCCAAACAGAGGAAGATCTATTAAAGTAATTTTAATTTTTTGACCACACTAATTTAAGGTACATTCAATGCATGACTTGGGAAGAATGCTGCTACAGTAAAACTGAAATAATTTAGTAGTAATTCCAGCATCTCAAATCACACATGCTAAGCAGACTGTGGAAAATTGTAATTGTATTATTAAAAATAAAACATGCTCCAAAGTATTTGAGTACTATAGATACAATATATCTTTCAAAATAAACTTGCATCCCAAGGTAAGATCCTTAAATCTGAGAAGCTGTAAAAAGCTCTGACATCAGTTGCAATTAAAGGTGTTTCATGTGAGTCCAGATGATTTTGTGATCTATCTTTATTTTCCTACTGTAGTTCCAAGACCAACCTACACTTTTATGCCAAAATATTAGATAATTAAGAAATTATTACACTCCATTGCTTCTGAATTTCCCCATCCTTCAGATAACTGCTAATTTAGTACCAAAATGGCACATCAGAAAGCTGGACCTAATAGCTGTGTTGCATCTTGATTTACAGTCTTGGAAGGAAAGTACAGTATGATGCTGTGACAGAGCTACACGATGATTCACTGCTTTTACCTGCTACTAACACTGAACAAAGAACATTTCTATAGGATTGGAAGTAAGGGCAAAACATTTTAGGAGCTATGCTCCCTTCAAGAAGCATTTATGCTCTCTCCCTGTCATAAATGGTAACTCATACTATAATGTGGCAATAAGGGTATTACAGCTACAGTTTGCAGAACAAACACAGACTGTCAGTGTGCTGGAGGAATACAAGTGGAAGGCACACATGGCTGGTCTGCTGGTGGTGTGAAAGGAAAGAGGGCTCCTAATACCCTCTGTTCTGAGCCAAACTAAGGGAAGATTTGTCCAAACAGGGAATGGGCAGGCTATAGTTCTACCTACTGTTTCTATAAAAAATGACAAAACAACGGATCTCGTCTGCTCTTGGAGACAATGTGAACTCAAATCATGGACTTGGGAGCACTTATGAATATAATGTGATCCTCTAGTTTCCAGGCACTTGTGAATATTGTCATAGAGCGACACTGTTTTGTAAAAACATCAAACTTGTTGCAATCATCCATTTTCTGTAACTTTTCTGATGTAGTATTTCTCAATTGCCTAATAGTTCGAATCACTCCCCAATTAATGTGCTTGCAGGGAATTACCAGCCAATATTGTCTGTCATTGAAGAGTTTCTCCTCTTATTCCTTTTGCTTTCCCCCCCACCCCACACACACACTCTTCAACATATAGGTGTTATTGATATACTTTTAACTTTGTATGTATCTTTTAAACTTTTATTTAATTGCTTTTTTACAAGCAAGGCAGCTTGGCAGAACAAGTCGGGAAATGCATTTATGTAGTTGATTCAACTTAAAGTTAAAATGCATAATTCACTGAAAATTCAAATTTAATTATACTTTATACAGTGGAAATAACATTGCAGGTATCTATTAAAAAAGAAAACCTCGTCCTTCATTTAGCCCATAAACTCTATCCGTTATAAATACTGGAACATAAGCGTAATCTAATATATTTCCTCAGCTGCCTCCCTAAACATTAAAGTGACATTAAATGCCCAATGATCTGGAACTCCTTTTCCTAGAGAACTCTCTTAACAAGACTTCCAGCTATGGCATTGGATAAGAGGAGTTCTTAGAGTTGTATGTTATGGAGTGGAATTATCAAATGATTGTTTGTAATTGACTCTTTCTTTTTTGTTGTTGTTTTACTGTGTTAGCTCCTCCTGGACTTCTTTTTAAAATCAAAATACCAGGGGTCCAAGCTCTTTCACTGTGGCATGGACAAAGCTACTGTTACAGATTGAATTCAAATCTGATACCACCGTATATCAGTGGGGACTGGTTTTGCCCCTTAATGTAAATAAGAAAGGCAGATACTGAGAAAATGAAATTCAGGCTTTTTCTTAGGACTTCCTAAGTGAGAATTTTTATTTAACTTCTTTTTGTAGTTTAACCATTGACTTGAACAGAAGCTGGATTAAGCTAACAAGCCAGTTTGATGTTGGTTTTGAATAAGTATGTACTTTGAAAAACTACATTGCAGCAGCCAATCTGTAAAACATTAAGAGTTTTGAAGAAATCTTTCATTTAATTGAATTTTTAGGAGCTAGGGAAAAAAAATACTTTATCACTCTCTCTGTGTCCTCTTTTTACAACACTTTTACAGAAATAGTACCTTTTATAATCACAGAGGCTCAATACATGAATTTGAGGATGTCTACAAAGGGAATTTTTTCTCATTGGTTTCTTATTGCTTTGATGTGGTAATTTCTGTTAAGAATAGTTTACGAATAATTAAAGCATCTTGTGAAATAGACCTCTAGAGAGACTGGGAGACACCTACTAACGATATTCAAGAACTACTGAAGGTGACATCATTCCAATATTTTAAATATACTGAAAAGCTCTAGTGTTAAAACTTTATACTTTTTAATGTCTCACTTAAACTCTAAGTGGAATATGAAAGCAAAACTAGGGACATCTATATGTTTATGATTATGGGATTCCCTTATACAAGCATATCCTTTTCTTAATTCCTGTCTCTCATTATCCACCCCAATTTATTTTTTTGCCTTTTTTTTTTTTTAACATATACGTTTAAATCCGATACATTCTCTATTTTTATTTTCTGCAGAGGATTTAGTACGCCAAATGCATTCATTAATCTAATAAAGACTTTTGAGTTGTTAAGATGTTTCATAAAGCAGAAGAAACGCTTTCCCTTTTGGACTGCTGAGACAGCAGTAGACATTGCCAGTGGAGTTTGGTAGATCCCTCCTGTGTTGGTACATGACTTCCACACTCATAGGAATTAACCCACCCTTCCTAGTTTGTTTGGTTTTGTTTCCCTCTGCTCCGTACCCCCTTGCCCCCCGAAAGTGTCTTCTAAAAAAATGCTAGTCTTTTCCCAGTGTTCTTGCAATGTTTTAATCTTCATCAACAAACTTAATAGGTTCATAGTTTTTGTTGGTTTCCTTAATTTCTTAACTTTTTATGGTCATGTTCCAACTATATAATTGACAAAGGAAGTCTCTTGCTGAAGGCATATGGCAAATCCCCTACTTCACTTGCAAATGACCAGGCTTTAAAAATAAATAAATAAATAACAAGTTGCATAGCTTATAGCTAACGGAAGTCTAAAAAGATAATGAGTTCCCTGTTGCAGAGCAGATGTGTACTGGTTTTATCATGAGAAATAGATTTACAAGAGAAAAAAAAATTGCAGTAACCCTTGAAAATTCACAGCCTTTCTGTCATTTCTTGCTGTCATGTTAATACATGAAAAAGGGCACAGTGGAAACTGGGGAGCAAGGGAAACAGGCTGTGAAACACATTCATTTTGGGACTTGTGGATTTTAAGATGAGATTGTCCATTCCTTCTTATGCAAAATGTAAATATGTTTGCTGAGAAACTAAGTACTTGTAAGACATGATTAATATGATATGCTACTTCATGGACATATACCATTGCATTTTTCCTTTTCTTTCCTCAAATCAGGCTGTGGTAAAAATTGTCACTTATGTCAATTGGACAAACTGAGATTAGCAGGGCTGGTGAATTATTGTGTCCTTACTCACGCTTTCTTAAACAAAAAAAAGCAACAACCAACCGATAACCCATGTTTTTCCATCTCATGAGAAGGAATGTGAGGTTGATGGCAGATGAATATTTAGCAATCATTGCTTTTGAGTCTGACATACATGTTAATGAGAGGAATTTGTGTTTAGATTTACTTTTAGTCTATGGCTCTGCTAAAAAAATTACAGAAGTATCAACAAAAAAAAATATTATCATATAATGGACTTGAAGGAACAAATTGTAACCTCACACAGAAAAACTCATAGTGAGGACTCTTCAATGAAGAAATGTCCTTTAATTTTCCTTCCATTACATTTCCCATTATTCAGTGCTAAATGAGTGTTACAGACTATCAAGAGCACCTCCAAACTAGTAGAGCTAGAAATTTATAAGAAAGAAAACCTGTTTCTTTTTAAGTCTCATGGACCTGACCTGATAGCCCTTCTATCTGGAGAATCCAGATGAGACCACCCTCCTGGAGAACTCTTTCACCTTATCTTCCTGAAAATGAACTTCCCTGTCCAAGTGTCACTAGAGGACTCTGCTGCAGCAGTGCTGCATAGAGATAGAAGGTTTTCCCAGGGTGATCTCATGTCTCCTTGTCCACAAGTTCAGCTATTTCTTTCATCCCCTATAACCTCCTCTATCACAGACCCAGACTTTTGTAGTATCTGAAAGAGAAGAGCCTTTGGAAAGCAGGACATGGTTTGCAACCATGTAAACTGAAAAGGAAATGAAGTGTCACAGAATGGAGACAGCTAATGCCGAACAACCAACCTTCATTGCAGCATTTCCCAGCTTTTCTTTCCAAGTGTGATAATAAAACCTTCAATACCTAATTCAGAAAGACTTTGTGAGATTAATCAGTGTATATAAAAGAATCTGAACAGATTCTAACCTTTCTAATTTCATGGTGTATAAAACACAAGTAATGCAGATTATTATCTCACAGGAAGAAAATCAAGACCTGTTCTCAAAAAATGTTAGTAATATTTCTACTAGAGACATACATAACGAAGGTTACAAAGCCAAGATCAGAAAAATAAGAGCTACATGCTCATCTGTAAACTGGATCTTTATGCTGTTATATATTCTGCTTATTTTCTTAGTATTTACCTTTTTTTTTCTTTTTCTTTCATCTCCATTGGACCTGCATAACAGGTGGCTATAATGGCAAAAACCGCATAAACAAACTGACTAAACTCACTAGTTTAGTTGTACTGCATTTGACATATTGGGATACTTACATAGAGGTATTTTTATAGAAAGAAAAATTTCATTTTGACTTTTAGCTTTTCATTGCAAAATTGGGTGGGTTTTTTATGGTATGAACATTCATTCTTCTTCATGGTAAAAGGTATATCTACTACAAACAAACTTAAACTAAAAGCATGTATACGAGCTTATAGCAAGTGAAAAAAGATCAAGTCAAAAAATCTATCCAAATCTAACCTGCTTAATCTAATATTTAGACTAAGCACATGCAACTACAGAATGTTTTTTCACTGGTAAAACAAAACAGCAGTATTCAAAGTTATAAGATCAATTACATTAACAAAATAAAAGAAATCTATAGGTGAATAGAAAAACTTCCCATAGTTCAGCCTAGACTGACTTTTTTTCCCTTTTAAATAAAAATTAAAAAAAAAAAATAAATTTAGTATTTTAAATTCAAACCTGCTGTCCAAAATAGGAAGGAAAGCATTTTTTTCTCTCTTTCCACCCACCTACCCCCCTTTTAAGTTAAAATTAGTCCTCAAATTTTATTTTAAAAAAAACAACACAACAAACATGCAAAGTTTCAGAGTGGAAAATTGCAAATTTGAGATCCTGTCTGCTGTGTACATGATAAGGTATCATGATTAATCACAGCTTCCAGTAAGAATGGTGAAACAAGCAAATTAATGAACAAACCAAAGAGGAATCAAGAGCAGATAGAGAGAATTTGAACTTTCAACTTTCCATTTCTTTGTTTCACCTTTCTGTAATACACCATGCTCATTAATAGAATTACATATCTATGACTTAGCAGTGTATTCTTTAAAAGTCTGCATAATCAACTGAATGTTTACACTTGCTAAACATATATCTATACAGTGAAAACTAATTTAATAAAAAATGTTCATTTGATTTTAGGAGGTGCCTACTTTTATCCCAATTACATCCAGCTTAAAGACATTTAGTTATCTAGGGTGACATTTAGTTTATTGATGACTAGACATTTAACACAGTTTTCAGGGATGACACTAGCTCACTAGAGGATTAATCACCCTTTAGAGACACCTATTTCTTCCCACTGACTCTAGAGGGAAGTAGAGGACCAAGTTATAATACACATCTCATTCATTAGATAAATCCTCCCATCCAACAGCTACGTCTATCTTTCTGTCTTATTTTGAAGACAGTTGCAGAGGTATGTTGATGCATGACCCAAGATCTTCTATGTTTTATATTCTTATGCTTTGGGGTTTTTTTGTTTTGTTTTGGGGTTTTGGTTTTTGTTTTTCTTTTTTTTTGCATGTGGATGTTGACAGTACATGGAAGCTTGATGCAATTTTTAGGACATTTTTAAGACTGAACTTTAAATAGTGCATAGGCTCTTTGCTGGCCTGTGGCAGAAGGACAGATTTCATCAATGAAAAGCATCTGCTTTCTAACTCTATTAACTGGAGCAAACTTTTAACGTTAACTTTTATGAGCAAAGCAGTCCTTGAAAATAGTCAAATCAAACATTCAGAATTTGAATAGTAAAGAACCTTCTGGTATTTGTTCAGTCCTTAGTCCATCTAAATAAGCTGTGCTCTTTGTAAAAACAAGTCTGTCTTTCAGAAACTATTCAGGGAATCAGGTTTAAATTATTTCTGTGTCCTGAAGGAGTTTCCATGACAGTCTTTACAATGACCTAACTGTACAAAGTTGGCCCTGCTTTGAGAGAGGGACTGGGCCAGAGAACCTCCAGAGTCCTTTGTTCTTCACTACTCTATGAAGTAAACAATCCTTTAAAGTTACTCATTCCAAATGACACGTCACAGCTTGACCTCACTTACAAAGTTCTCCCTAAGAACGTTTCCAATCTACACCAGCAAGTGCTTGTTCTCAATATATGCAGTAGTTCACTATAAAATGTAGATATAAAATAGTCAATATTTTCTCATTAACAGAAAACATACTCCAAACTCTACTGGGGTCAAATTCCTCAACCTGCTTTCTAATAAACATACACAGAGCTGACGTACTTTTTGTCAACCATCTCTATTAAAATCCCAAATAGCAAATGAACTTTTGTGACCTATAAAAAGGTAACTTTCAAGCTTCATAATAATTTTGAAAATTGACGCAAATAATGCAGAGTTATTTGCCCAACTCTGAAGGGAATCTTCAAAATTTGGAATATAAGCCATTTTATTGAACTATAATAAATATCAAATCTCAACCACATAGTGGGAATTTATGAATCCAGATGCAAATATATATACACACTCCAGGTACATGATAAGTACATCTAAACATCATCATTTACCTTTTGAAGCCTACAGAAAATATCTCCATAGCAACTTGCAGTTGCCAGCTGTGGCAGTCATTTCCAACCAAGCAAAAAAAAAAAATAATTAGCAAGCAAGAATTTATGTTCTTGAAAATTAACTCAAAAAGTCAAAAGTAGGAGTACCAACTTCCGTATCATATGCCAGTAGTCTCTCAGACTGCTCCGAAAAGCTCAAAGTAAAAGCTTAAAAGTAAAAATATAAAGCTAAAAGTACTCAGTGTACTTCAGAAAAATTAGGAACCAGTACCTCAGACTGGCTTTCACAGGACCCATTCCCAATGATGATTTGCAACAAAAGAAACTGCATTTGTGTATACATGAGCAAGAACGTATTTCAAAGAAGTGCCAGCTACCAACACACAGAGATATGCATTGCTTGGCAGCTTATGGGCAATAAAATTCTTACCATGTCAGAGATATTACTGACAAGGTTACAATTCACATCAAAGCTGAGACTTTCAAAGCTGATTAATATATCCAAGATGCTCACTTGACAAAATTCGTTACGCATATTTAAAAAAAAAAAAAAAAACCACAATTTTAGCCTTTAAGAAACAGATTAAATAAAACTAAAGTTAAAAAAAAAAATACATCTTCTGGGTTTTGCAGCTTAACACATGAGAAAATCCACAGCATATGCAATGCAAAAGAGATCAACAGTGCTGGGAGACAAAGTTGTTTCAATTCCTGACTTACAGATATTTAAGCCTGTGCCCTTATAGCTCAGAAGCACTTTGCAACTATTCCTCAACACGGGCCAAGAAAGAGGCAATGCAGGGTCAGAGAAATGAGGAATCACACTGCTCTGGTAGGCGTAAGTCACCCCAGATTTTCTACAGCCAAGGGAAGAAAAGGTACTATACAGAGATCAGATGAAGTCACAAAGTAGAGTCTGCTTGGAATGTTACAAACATGGCAACTATAAGAGGCCTCATCACCTCCTCCTTCCAGTTCTCTGTCATTACACGTATTTAATCAGTAGCCTCACCACAGCTGTTGTGAGTGGACAGTAGAGTGTTTATTTTTTAATTTTTTGCTTTTTATTGCTCCCAAGAAAAAAAAAGAAATCAGCAAAACTAACAATATTTTCTGGTGTTATTTCCTTGAGCAGCTATGTGCAACAGGTGAAATTTTTCTGCAATTTTCAATCATGACTCTCATTTCTTAAAGATATCACCACCCTTGCACTAAAAAGCATCCTTGGTAACTTTTTAGCTGCTAGCAGAGAGCAAACACTAACTGAAAGGATGAAGTTATACCGAGTCTGAAGAGGATTTCTAAATTCATCTATAGATGAATCCTAAATGGCCCCACAGACTAAATCCTGCCATTTGCCCTGAAGTAATTTAAAAGCAAATGGACTGGTTCTGTTTTTCTTAGAAATTTAACATATAGTAGAACTTCGGGGATCCAGCATGTGGAGTTGGAAACCAAGCACAATACTCACCTGGCACATTACCTTCAGCTTCAGCTGTCTTTGGTCCAGGATCACGACACAAAAATAGGTAATTAATTTGCACACCTTTAAACATAAGTGAGGAGAAATGAGGATGCCCCAGCCCTGGAAAGTTTTATTCTCCTTCCTTACGTGTGTTAACAAAAATGAAGACAACATTCTCAACTGCAAACTGAAATATTTCACCAGGAAAGCTATCAAGGAAAGGAGACTTTAAGGACATCCGATGGCAATCACTGTAACAGTCTCTGCTGCCAAGGCTCTATCAAGCAGCCGAGTTCCACCGTTTCTCCTACTCTGAAGACCTGATAGGTCTGGGGGGACAGTGCGCTTTAGTGCAGAGTTAAGAGAACAAAAATAATTGAGCAAATATCTGTGAACAAAATTGAAAGAAGTTTTACTAGAGCACAAGTCCTTGCTTCTTAGCATCAAGCCATTAAAATTCTTGGCAGCAGCACACACTACTGGTTTGCCAATGGCCCACTTTCGTGCAGCCTATTTTTGTTTAGGAAAAACTGCAGAAAATCCTGAATATTAAACCTTTCTTCAAGCTATAATGATCATGGAGATTAGCTCTGATCAGCAGTTTTAGGCCATATGTAAATTTAGTATCCCTAGGCAGAGTAGCGAACCATGAAATACCCTTCTTTTTTCCCTTTGGCTAGCAGTAATAAGGAAACTGCGCTACAGACCCTCATTAATATTGGTCCACACCATCTACTTAGCTTTCAACAGGTTGCAATTCCTGGACCATGTCAGGGACTAGCCTACAGCTAAGGTATACCAGATTTTCAAGAGAAAACATAATTTAAGCACTGAAATCAGCTACAGTAACAAAGAAACCTCATTTAGTTTCTCTTAATTAATGCTTGTTTGTGTTCTCCTCTTTTCTGGCTACTGCAATCCAAGCAAATTTAGTAGTAGTTAAGCAGCCTCACCACTACCCATCCTCACAGACGTGCTTATGAAAATGCCAAAATACATAAGTTAAGGAATATATTTTTCCCTTGACTCTAGCACACAGGATGGGCCAAAGTAATACAAGGATGTACCAGTCATGAGAAAATATAACGACACTGTTTATACAACAGTATGTTTAACGTAGAGCCATGGTGGGAATGCACAAACTCCCTGTTACAGCCTGTGCCATTACAGCATCTCTCCCTAGATGAGGTCTGAGAAAACAGTCCTTGCCTTTATCAGAAAATTTGATTTAGTTTCCTTTAGGAAAGAGATATCTAAATTCAGCAGCAAAATATATAGAAAAAAGGTTCCTTGGCAAATGGTTCCCAAATTGTAGTGCACAGCAGGAGGTGGTACAATCAGCAGCTCTAAACATCCCTGTGCAGGGGCTTCTCTGAGCATAACATGGACTTGTCTGTTCACACTGGTCTGAAGTGTGTGCTAATAATACTGTAACTACTGTTTCAATGTATACAGTGATTGAGGATCTGTAGTTTGATGTCCTTCCCCTACATGTTCCAGTTATGATTAACTACTCGTAAAGGAACTGACAGACAAAATGTATCTAAAGTCCAGGAAGAGGGGAAAACTAAAATACTTGCTGCTTGCTTCCAAAAGGCTCCTTCAGTTTGAAGGGGAAAAAAAAAAAAAAAGTGAAAAAAAAAAGGGAAGTGAGTTAAAACTTTATTCAATAGCAATGAAGCCTGAAGCTGATAATTTCAACCTTCTTGGACACAGCTGTAGTAATGAGAAAATAAGAGCCCAAAGGATGGATAAACTATATTATCTTAACTAGCAAAGGCAAACCTTCAAAATATGAAATTGGAAAGGAAAATTTGTACTGTTAACTTTTTTCCCTGGTCATGAGAATACGATCAAATTTTTGATTCTTCACTTCTTATGCAGTAAGCCTGCAGCATGTACCAAGCCTGCTGAAAGTGTAACCTCCAAAAATTAAACTGCCAAATAAGCAAGATTACAACAAGCCCAAGGGGCATTTCTATCTTTTTGTCTTATAATTATTTCGAGTACTGTAGGTTTCTGTTAACAGAAACTATGATAGAGTTTAGCTTAAAATCAAGAAGGCAAAACTGTTTAAATTAAAAGCTAAGAAGTTTGCAAAAGTGCCCAAACAGTAATGTAATGCAATTTCATGACCCATTACACTGTCTGTTAAAAAATGCTGATGTGGCTCCATGGCTTTTGTTTATTGTAGCTATGGTCCTTTCTCTGATACAGTTGGGAACTGAGCTCCTATGCCAAGTTCTGGCAGATGGGATTTGGAGACCACTTATCCCATATCTGCACAAAAAGTTGACATAACAAGAACAGCATTGCCTGTTGTATCTTTGTTAAATCTATTACATGCTTTGCTTGCTAAACTAACCTTTGTTTTACTAACATTGTATAGGCTGCTCCTACAGAGCACTGATGATAGGCAGAACAAAGTCCATTTACGAATAGCTACACCATAGCTATTTCAGTATCTCAGTGTACCTCCTTTAACTTATTCTTACATTATTTTAGTGTTTTGGGGGGAGGGTGTTGGGCATTGGTTTGCTTGTTTGTTTTGGGAGCTTTGTTTGGGGGTATTTTTGTGGGTTTTGTTTTTAGTTCATATGACTACTGATTTAGTGTCTGCCTACTCTTTAATTACCAGAAATCCTCACAGTGGTTTTAGGGTATAAGCTTTCTCTCTGATAGGATTTGAGTAGTCCTCAAACTTATTCATACAACTATTGCAGAATTTGTCAGATGAAAGCTTTAAACCACTTGTACTTAGTTGCTGCTGGTACCAGCGTTATTATATCTGAGCATAATGTAGATGCTGGGTATCAAGTACACAGATACTACTTTAGGAGCTTAAAACAATGAACTGATGTCTCTTAATGGAAGAATACAAAACAAGTTCAATTGAAACAGATCAGCAGGATGCTTCTTCATCTTCCATTCACCCTGGCTTCATTCCGTGGCTTGCTCAAAACAAGCCCAATCCTGCAAACATTTACAATTCTTCTGACTGTAGCACTTATATAGCCTGTGGGAGTAAGAACCTATTCTTGCATATAGAAAGGAACTCTATATTGTTTAATAGTTTGATTTGCTATTATATGGTACTGCATAAGTTTTATTTTAATATCATGCAACTGCTGTGATTGCATTTTTATAATTGGTGATCTACCCCAGAGGAGAACCTTTTGAAGAGTAAAAAATGCTACCTAGGTGCTGAATCAGAGAATTTATGGAGAACGCTTTGGGTAGCAGTACTTAACTATGAAGCTTCCCAGCAAAGGTGCTGCAGGTGCTGAAGAATTCAAACTACAAGATCAATGGCATTAATTAATGGTTCATGCAACAAAACATAAAAGAAAATTAAGGTAGTGAGTTAAATTTTGAAAGAAATGTCCTGGACAGAATCCAGCTAAAACCCTGATGCCTTTCTGAAATATGTGTATATTCTGTTAACAGATGCAAACCTACATTATCTCCATATTCTGATTCAAAGGTGTGGTGATGTAGCAAGAATTATTTTTGCTATACTAAACAGTAATGGTTGCAAATGTCATCTCCAAAGACTCAGATTTGTAGCAGATTTTAGCAATAACAAGCCTGTGTGAATTTTATTGACACTCCTACATCCGTTGATTTCACAATATGCCAATCTCAGCTGACACAAAGAATTGTCATTTAACAGGAAAACACAAAGAGATCTTTCGCTAATACTCCCCTTTAAGGTAAGTGTTTCAGATGCTTCCCAAACTTGTTAGATACACCACAGGAGCACAGGGTTGATGACAAAATATGACAGATTAAAAACTTTTAAGTAACTACTTCTTTAAAACTTTAGAAACTGGTTTAAAGAAAGATACCATTTTTATAATTGCCAATGGTAAAAGAGAATGATTGTTCAACAGAATTTCTTTCATCAAGCACCATGGAATTCAGATTGTAAAAACATACTAAGACACTGGTAATATTTTCAAAGCCCAGAGGAGCTGTACAGCACTACACACGAGGGACTACAGCTTGGAACAAGAAATCAACAGATCTTCGATTGAGAAAAGTAAAAAAGGTTTGATCAACTGAATTTGCAGAGTTGCAGGTTTATGTATTCTTTTGTTGTTTTCTTTGCATTTTTTGCCCCTGTCCAATCTGAGAAAAACATGTACCTTGTCTCCCTCCGTGAGATCAAGTATATCTTGCCCTTTTAAAGCCTAAAGCAGCGAGGTCGATTACACCCTCGAGTAGGCTGAAAGAAAATATGTAATGTGTATTCATTGAAGGAGTAATCATATGAGCCATGGACAAACCCTGCAGTGTAACACAAATTGTTTCTTTAATTTAAGTCACTTTCTCCTAAAAGAGTGTCTCTCAATTTCAATACCATGTTAAAAATAAGCTTCCCTGCCCAGGTTCCTAACTATGCTTTTGATTGTTAAGATGAAAAGATACTAAAAGTAAAATGTGCTCTTTACTTTTAAATTAAAAATCCTATTCTACTTTCCTCTTAGAGCTTCCACAAAGGAAACCAGCAGATACATTTCATCAAATAACGTTGCTTTCATTTCTTTGTGATACTACATGCACTGTCATAATGTTTGCATGGCAAACATTGCTACAGGAGCTTATTTTATTAAAAAAAAAAAATTTAAATACTTCTACTAATCTTAAGATCATATTTTACTAACACTAAAATTTAGAACAGAAAATTTTGTATAAGCCTACTGTTAAAGAGCAGATTTGCAGCTGGGACAGAATTGTTGAAGAAAACAAACATTATCTTCACCAACATAATTCTTAGCACAAACACAGTACTATCCATTTTTAAAGTATTTTGTAAATATAATAAATAGGTAAGGATTGTGGAACCTTAACCTAAAATGTTTTAACCAAATTATTTCCTACTTTTAGTTTTGAATCAAAATTTATTTTCCATTCGTAGTGTTGATTTCTTGTACAAAACAAAAAACCTGAAACTGAAGTCATATAGTTTCCATGTGAGAACTGCAGTATCCCTTAATTTTTGGTCTTCCTTTTTACTGGAAACCCATCAAGAACATCTTTACCATTCATTTTTGTCTACGCTGCTGGGGACAAAGGGGCTGTGCAGCTACTTCTAACACAGTATACTCAAAGGATTTGTTTTTCAGACCTGAACTACATAAAGTCTAGTCCCAAGACCCCGATGTTGCAATCTGATGAAAGTTAGATTTGACTGGATACACAATTCCAGGTAATAAAGCATTTCTACTTTTGGTTGATATTAGGAGAAAATCAACAATTCTGGAATCAGATTCAGACACAATCAAGGCAGCAGGTCACCAAAAACAAAACCTGGAATACTCAAGGGAAGAACAGTTCTATCACAGTGTTGTCAGGTGAGTTAACACATTTGCAGACTACATTAACCCTTCCCCAGCTCTTATACTGTAAGTCAAGTCACAGTTTAAGGCAAGAATCAGAGACACAAAGGTAGTAAGAATTAAAACAAACACTCCTAGCAGAAAAATGTGAAGAAAACTTAGCTACTGCGGTACAAAAATGTGCATTTCTGCTGAACTTCTGTTACTAGGGAAACATTTTGAAACATTAGGTGAATTTCTCCAGAGTGTTTATATAGGGAAAATCAGAAAAACAATTTACAGCGTTAAAGTCAATCACAGAAAATGGTTCCACTTTGACTTTATCTTATCGATCGTTTTACAATTACTTTAAAGTTGAATTAATTTAGATTCATCATTGCAATTTTCTTCAAGGACAATTTTGCTTTTACGATAATTGAAAAGCAGAGACAAATTTCAAACTCTCAAAATATTTTTCAAATAGACCTTCGTCTGTTATCCCAGTCATTCATAATTAGAAAACAGACACAAAGATATCTATGTGCTGGCTTCAAATGTTTTTTTCCTGGCACCTGTTTAATAGATATATTTGATGTTTAACAGAATCCCCTTTGCAGCAGTAGTTGCTACAAGTGAATGGTTTCTAAATTCTACCACACTCTCCTTTGCACTTCCCCTCGCCAAGAATACGTATTCCTGAAAAACACCTGTAAAACACTGGTGAATCCTATCCAACTAGTTTTCAGATACTTCAAATAAATATAATTATGTTCTTTAGCCATGAGACACCTTCAGTGTAATCCTCTGTTTTGGTCAACGCAGTGGTCATCATGTATTAAAACTCGGAGAAATCACAGGGCTTCTTAAAACAGCAGAGGAAATTAAAACTCAAGGTCTTGACTAGTATGCAATTCTTAAAAGGTGCTTTTGTTGTTACTGGGTTTGTTTGTTTAAAATAGTCTAACTACATGAAAATTGCACAATATCCTTTTGATAACTGGAATAATGATAACCATGTTTTACTGCAGTTTACTTAAATCATAATACTGATGAGATACATCTGTATTCCAAAAATCAGTCTTGAACATGTGTCTGTTAATATTTTCTCAGATCCATATTTAAAAGACACTTTCACTGGGAGCTTCCTACATATACTAGCATACAACGGATTGAAAGTAAGAAATCTGCTTCACTATGAGATTTCACCTTCAAACCTATTGCATTTCGTATGTGCAATTTTAACTCAGTTGTGTGGTTTTTGCATATCTTATATACCAGCTGACAGCAAGTTCCCCCTTCCCAAGAAACCAAATAATAAGCTTTTCAAATTTAACAGAATATCACTGGGAGTACAAATGTGTCATTTACGAAAAACTTTTTATTCTTACTATCAAGCATGCTAGTCGTGCTCACTAACAAGGCTTGATTTCTAAAATTTAGTGCAATTTCCCATCTATTTCTTGGTGGTCATCCATGAAAAGCAGCTTCAGAGAAATTACTTGCTTTTACTTAGTGTATGTATGTGTACTATGTGTGTAAATGAATAGCTGCATGCAAAGGCAGACATTTTCTGTGCTTAAAAGATATCATCAGAATGAAGAAATCAAGGAGTTACATCTTCCAGAGGTTTCACTCAACATATGTAAGCCAAGTGAACCATTTTGAATATTTCTGTAAAGAAAAGGAAAGCTGATCATAATATAAAAAAATAGATTACTTATCATTATTTCTTCTGTTTACTTTTTGCCATTCAGTCATTCTCACTGAGGTTTCCTTCCCTACCACAATTGCATTCAGTCTTCCAAACGTAATGTACGACTGCCCTCTGACTTCACAGGACTGTGGGCTGCAATTTAAACCCCAAGCACTATATTTAATGGCAGGAAAAGAAAGACTGCAAAGGTATGAAATAAAGGGAGAAATGGGAGATCAAAGCAAAATAAAAAACGAACCTACACTTTAAAAATAACTTCCCTTGTCTGTCTCCCTTTTTTTAATGACACTATCTATCCAATGATATCTTTCAAATAATATTGGGATAAATAAACAAATTAACCTGCAAGGGAATAAATAATCCTGCCATTCTGCAATAATGAGACTTTTCTTCAACTACATACCTCTTTGACAATAAAAGTAGGAAGGATCTATCTATAGACTGATTCTGGCATTGCATACTAAGGCAAACAAATCCTGCCTGCACTGACAATTTATAGGCTTGTTTTCCATTTGGCACTTGGGGCAGTGGCCATACCACAGCATTACTGTCAAAGGAAACGATGTCCCAGTGTTATAACACCTGGTAACACAACTCCAGGATTTATGTCCAGTTGAGTGAGAGGACAAGGAAGGGGGTTTAGGGCTTCAACTACTGTATCTACTGCCATCACTCTCCAAATCATATAATAAATTTATGGCACATGATTGCAAGTTGTGAGGATTTATCACCCTTTTCATGCACTTTAAAGGGCTTGAATGAAATATAGTGGTGTGAACGCTGACAGTCCACTGACTTAAAGCACAACTCGCCATATAGCCCTGCAGGGCTGCTAGCCTCCAAATGGGTGATGGGAAGGCAATATCCAGAAATGGCGATTTAGAAGTATATGAACACAAAATGGGGTTTTATACCACTAATAAAGCCTATCAAGAGGGCTGCAGCATCATCCTCCTCTGCAGTGTGCCACACAGCAATGCATTTTTTTAAGGTAACATTTTTCCTGGCACTACATTATCTTTCAATTAATTGATTATATGGATTAGGTTATCCTGTGTGTCTAAATTGCTTGGCCCTTTAAAACTCATCCTTCTCTTTTCTGAGAGGACAGAAGTAGATGCATAAAACAGGTGCAAAAGCCACTGATAAATTTACTAATGCATAAATTTCCCTTTGCAAAGAATTACATACTGAATTACACAAACTCGCTTGAGACCTTGTTTTTCAGTACCCAGCAATGACTTCAGCATTTTTTTTTAAATCACTTGTTCTTTAATTAAGAAACATGTTTTTATTTAATGAACCTGAGTTATAATGTAAAAAAGACCCAAAAGAGCTAACCGTCATTGCTTTCACTGCTCTGTGTTTAGAAGTATAAGTACTTTACTACATGAAATGTCCAAGGTAGAGAGATCATAATGCTTTTATAACCTTTAACATTAGGCATTAATGCTGATCTGGTCATAAGACTAATTTTTAGTATATCATTCTGTGTAAATAACTGCAGAAAAGCAGATGAAAGTTCATTTTTACAAAAAGGACAGTGAGGAAAGAAATCAGTTGTGGAGTAACGAGAAGAAACCCAAAGGGAATTTTCTGCCTATGGCTGAAAGAGAGGGTGGCTCATCATTTCTTGTCCTCATGAACTGGCCAGTAAATCTGACCTGTGCACCTAAGGTGATCTGGAGCCTATAATCTATTTCTGCTAAAAATCAAGAATAGCATAACCCTGGAATGAACTGCAGATTCTTGCTTCCAGATGCTTATACCACATACACAGTTTGAGTGAAATGCTAATTGCTACACATGAGATTATTCTAATTTGCTCAGAATGTACTGGTTTAACTACACTTGCATGGCTGGCCACTTCTTAATTACCAGATAATATTTTAACGGATTATTCATTTCAACTTTTTCCAAAAAACACAAGTAGATTAGACTGGATGTATATCTTTTCCTGCCATAAGGCAATGCACTACTAACAAATACCTCTTATTTTCATTATGTATTTACACAGTAAATTGAACCCTAGGCCCTTCTGAAGGATCAGATAAGTATCTGTGTGTCTATATATGTTCACCTCTCTGTAGTATACCCATATCATATATATATATGTTATATATATGTATAAAAATATACATAGATACTTACACAGAATTTCCATATTCATATACAGCTAGATTTTATCCCACACAGATTTAAGAACGAATTCCTACTGGGATATAAAGAAGCAGCCATACATAATTAGCCAATTTTCTGTTTGAAAATTAAAATATTGACATTATAGATGTTTCTACCTAGTTGACATCAGTGACATTTACAGGCTTGATTACAAAAAACTTTAAGGCAGTGAGCACATTTTTGCTGAAATGCAGATGATTAATCTGAGAAAAGATTGCTGAATGTTTGCCATCAATAATTTTTAAAGTATGCATAAAACTACACACACTTTTACATAGAACAACATAAAAATTGCTATGCAGGATTATTCCCAAACCTTAACATCCCATATCCAGCAGTGGAGGACTATGTAAAAGGTATGTGAAAAGGCTTGCATTTCCAAAGACGGACTTTCCTATATTCCTTTATTTCCTTTCACTCAGACTTCCTAGGTCACAGTCTCATTATGTTGAATTACCAAGTCACTTACAAATTTTCCTTCCTACGAAATTTATGAAATTTCTTGAATAAGTTTTTACTTTTGTTTTCCACAACAGCTCATAGCAGTGTTTCATAATTAAATGTGTGACATTTGACATTTCAAACCTCCTCTAAAAATCAAAGTATTGCTGCAAGAGGCATCACTCTGAATCAAAAAAGCTCAGGTTCAAACATTTAATTTTGAGGTAGTTTTGAGGTGGATTTACTGAGACATTTCAGCTTTGCAGCTCAGATCTATATATACTTCTAAGTTTTCTACTGCTGATTTTTAAAAAATTATGAATATTTTAATAGAAAATAATGAGCTCACTCATTACATAACTTTAGCAGCCAACAGGCAGAAACTGAAAATGAATTTATAAGTCTTCAAAAACTGCTAAAGAATCATCCATAAGAGAAGTTGTAATGAGCACTTAAATTTTCAACAATTCTTTTAGTCAGAGCTGTAGTTTACACTCAGGATACAAAGCTAAACTATATCTTTACAAGTTCTTCATTTGTTTTCCAACAAAAAGAATAAATAATTAAAAAAAAAATCAAGATGGAAACTTCTTTTGCTTAGCTTGGGTGGAAAAAAAGTAATTTGGATCATACTAGTATAATAAATTCAAGATGGGAGACGTACATTCCTCTGGATTCGCAGATCATGCCCACTCAACTGGGACCAAGACAGATCTAGCAGGCAGGCTATTAAGGATTTAATTTATGATGTCGTGAGACTCCTATAATTTAAATTCACACCAAAGTGCAATATTTTACTTTTTAGTGTTAAAATATATCCATATTCCCATATTGTACAGAGCATTCTATAATGCATATATGCAAGCTTCTACCATATAAAAATCAAATCTTTGTTTCTTATTTTCCTTGGTAAACCCAGTGGTAATATTAAATTTTTTAAAGCTGAATACCCCAAAGAGTTCATAGTATTTCTCTTATTACAAGAAATGTCAAAAAGTATTCAGAAGTATTTAATTCTTCTTATATATTGTAAGCAGAAAACTATTTCTGCTACTGTCTTGAACTCATTTTTTTCATTGTTTTAAGATCATCATTAGTGTCAGCAGTATTTCAAGCATATGCCTTAACTTAAAAGTACACTCTCAGACCCATCAAAATACACCTCTTTGCTTTGATTATATTTCTGTGCAATGCTTATTCTAACATTCTATTTTGTTCTCATTATGGTCATGAATTCTATCTACACTCAAACGACTTTTCAGGTATTTGCCCCAGACTACTTGCTTAGGAAGCCTTTTGCTTGGTGAAATACTTTCATACAATGGTTGCTTTCCACTGAAACGGTTGCAGAGGTTTTTTGTGTGAAACTCTCAAAAACTTTGTAAATCTCCCCATCATACTTTGAATAAAATTCAGCACTGTAAGAACCATCAGCACAATAAATATATGCAAACCCACACTCTACTTCAGATCCGGATCGTCAACTGATGCATAGTGCTTGCTCTAACAGGTTGTTTATGTTAACACCATTTTGGGTTTTGTGCTATTTAGGATATGATATCCCAGACTACCCCCCCAATTTAACCTGCCAGGAAGAGCATTCTTACTTTTAAAACATGAGCAATGCACACAAAAAACCTCTGCAAAAACTATTTTATGTATACACAGAATGTACTATCTTTTGTGACAAAGAAGAGAGAAGGAGAAGCATTATCTTAACACCGATGCAGGCAGAATCAGAAGTCACTGGGAATTTCTAATGCTGATTTTACCTAGATAAAAGGAAGTTATATCCTTTACTATTCTCATGGTTGTTTGTGAAAATTATTCTATTTATTATTTTATTTTTTATGTTAATCTTTTGGCTAAAAGAAAAATCTTAAAAACACCCTTGAAGTTTCCTCCATGTTAGTGGATTTATAGGTCAAAAGGAAGAAGTAGGCCTGGAGAGTTCACCAAATTCAGTGCAATTTTATTGATTTTAAAGCTTTGTTAACTTTCTTATTCTGTAAACCAGCAGTGATTAAAAGGAACAACAACAAAAAAACCACAGTCCAGAAAATTATAGCATTTGAAATGTATCAAAGATGACACCAGGTGCATATCAAACAAACATGCCTTACCATATCCTTGCCACTTTGCTAGACCAGCCTGCTCATAGTTTATCTTTCCTGGTATTTTTTTCATTCTCATCTATCATATGCAATCTCGTTTGTATTCAAACATGTACTAACTTTATCCTTGTTGTTAAGTATAAAAAAAAATAAACAAACCCTGTCCAGACAGGTGTTCTTGATAAGAAGCCACTATCTTTAGAAACAGTTTTCATTCATCTGAATCATAGCCATGCACTATTATACAATGCCTAGCTATCAATAATATCAGATCCTTCAGACCCTTCCTCATGCTTTATCCATTGCTACAAATTGTTGTTTTATGATACTGAACAACCCTCTAGGCTACTCTTCTTAATTCCTTTGGTTTCCTGTCTAAGTGTCTCCAAATGTCCCTTTACTTCTAGCAATTATTTAAAGACCTGCTTCAGTTCTGGTTTGGGGCTCCTTGGCTAGAATGCAATGTATTCAGGCTATTGTGTATCATGGAAAACAAGTTATTTTTTTTACAAGTAATTCTCCCAACCACTGCAGTTATGATTTGACCCCACTGGGCTTGCAGCATATTGTAACAAGTCACACAGTGTCGAATGTGTTTAATATAATTTCTGTTTAAATGCCTCCAGCAAGTGAAATGAGATGGCTGCCAAATTTATTTAACCAGCTTTCACTTCCAAACCTTTAAAGAGCGAGATGTCCAAATGTTTCTGCCTGCCTATGTAATCCATAAGATTGCAGACACTCTCATTAAGGTACTGAGGTAAATCTGCAGCAGGACACAAATCCTAAACCCTAGACCTGGCAGTTCAGACCAGAGATCTATAGGAAATATACTGGGTCTTGACTTAAAAAAACAAATACGTGAGAAATCAGCAGTACAGTCAACGCAAAAATCATTACAGTCACTAGAAAAAAAAATGTCACAGGTGTCACTGAATTAGACTCAACTATTATTTTTCTAGTGTATATATATGCTGACTTCAGTCTCATATAGAAACTAGAGACTTTATAATTTTTTTTTTTTTTAAAAAGCAAACTATTTCTCAACTGCTCTTCCCTCACCCCTTTTATTTTCCACTTGTTTGGTGGTTGTCGGGCTAGGGTGTTTTTAAATAAATAGCCTCCAAGTTTGCAGTTTGTCCAGGAGAAGACCTCCTAACACAAATCTGAAAACATCTATGGTGACTTGAAACATACATTTGAGTGCACTTTTGTAAGAATTTGCCTCTAGGCTATTTCCAGAAATATGACAATTTTCCATGAAAACAGCTAATTAACTGTAACTAACTGTATCATGAAATCTCTCCAGGAAAGATATATCAAGGAAGAAATATATTACCTACCATTTACATATTTTTATCGTTAATTATAAGCTGTGGAAAACCCTAGCTTGAAATGAATATGATGAATATTTATTCATGAAACACATGTACAAATTTATATTCTCGGTAATTATGACCAGGTATTTGCCTCTCTATTAAAGTGATGACACACAAATTGTAGATGTTGAAATAGCCAGTAGTGTTTACTGTGAGTTCAAAAATTGCACACACAAAAAAGATTAATGGCCTTAGTAACACAGAAAATGTATTAAAAACTCCACCAAAACACAACCTCATTGGGACTATGCACAAAAGATTCTTTAATTATTCATAGGCAGATCAAATAAATACGAAAATTACACATTAACTCCATGTTCTCTTTTGTTTTCTTCTACTTGGAAGTATCTCCAATGGCAGAGAAAGGAGGGTCCTCAAAACAGGCTTGGTGCAACATTTCACTCTAATCTTGTAAGTTCTGTTTCTTTCCCTAATTAAGGAACTAAACTTTCAAATCCTTAAGGAAATAAGTCATTTTGGAAAACAATAAAAATCTGGCAGCAACACCAAGGAAGTCCAATATAAACATTCATTTGAATATAAGATTTATATATTTAAATTTCTGACACTAACTCTCTCCAAGATTCGCTAGTAAATATCTGATATTTCTTATGAATAATAGCCAATGTGCAAGTGCACTTTTACAGTCAATAAATAGGTGGGAAGTAACTAGAAAATTCTATTGGGTTTGTGTTGCTAGAATTCTGGTTCCACAGGAAAATACACAGGAAACCAACAATAAATAAAGCAAAATAATGATATCATCTGAATCCCTTAACAAGGCCTCAAAATCTCTCAGGCAAGTTTCAGAGTCTAATATATCTATATCTGTTTCTACAGAATTCTACATCTCTCATCACTGAATTATCCGAATCCATGGACATTTACGCTTTGACCCAGTGATGAGGTAGACAGATCCAAGACACCTATATGAGCATTATTTATTTTTCAGCCCAAGACTGTTTCAGTGAATGGGTTGGATTCAGAGTTTAAATGAGGATGAAGGTGGTTATGACAAGAAATAAGGTTATGCATCTAATTCAAACCCTTTCTTTTGGAACTTCAAAAAAAGAAAAACAATATCATTTTAGTGCAATAAGAAGGAATCAGGAATCATACATGCAAACACACACGTATAAAGATTTCTATCAAGTTGTGCAGTGCAACTTGATTGGGAGCAGCAAGACAGCAGAATCTGATAAATAATTTTAAGATTTATGCCATAAAATTTGAAGAACTATGGAAAACAGATGTAAACAATATGAAGTCTTGTTTGACTGGATGCCATCTGCATAGAGAACTATGACAGATCCTAGCTAATATTGGTTCTACCAGTTTGCTTTTACACAAAATAATTTTGCAAGTATAGGTGTTCTTGACACCAGGAAAATGAGGTTATGAAGTTTCATGGGATGAATACCTGAGGGAAAGCGAAAGAGAATAAGAAAAAGATGAAGATGAGCAAAATCATTCAGAATTTGATTAACAGGTAAGACAATCAAAATGCCAAACGCCGCATGGATAAATACCAGACTGCAGCAAGAGAAACAATTACAGCAGAAGTCACTGGAAGTTAGATTGAGAAACCTGTATACAGAATAAGTAGCATAAACTTCAATATAAGGAGTGAAAAAAGGAAAAGCAAGGACAGCTTATAGATGAGGAAAAACAGGGAACTACCAGTTAAAAAAAAATAAATCCTTGGCAGAGAAAAGAAAGTTGATACAAAGTTTCAGGAAAGAAAAAAATCTATATCAATTAACAGTTAAATATTGTCCCATACCCTGGAATTAACATTCAAAGCTAAACATTAGAGTAAATATTGTTTGGGAAGGGCATGGGGTATGTCAGAGGGGTAAATTTCTGCTTAGATTGAGAGAGATGAAAGACTTGCAGGAATTCACGCCTCACACCCAGAGCTCATATTACCCATGGGATTAAAGTTTAAACACTGCATAGTTTGAGCTCTTTGGTACCACTTTCTTTTCCTGAAATACCAGATTTAGGGACTGTCAATCTACTAAAACTACACCATCCTACATAGTGGTCAAGAAATGAGTACCTAAATGCGCATGACAAGAAGATGCTGTAGTTTAAATGAAAATGTAATAAAGTTGGTCCTTTGATCTAATTAGATAGTCACATACTATTGACTGACTGTGCAAAGGAATCTCTGGTGTTTGTTAGCAATATATTCTCAGTTAATTATGAAACTCCTGTTACAACATTGAGGGAATGGCAAGTTTCTTTTGAATTCTGAATAAGCGATCAATATCTGAAATAAATTAATAATGTGCTACAGATCTACAACAAAAGAGTTACTTGCAGCTACTGTCACAAATACGAAACATTTCTTGTTTGAATGAAAAGATCATCAGTTGGTTCGTTACACGCTTGTCACAAATCAGGTAAAAGAACATTCACCTAAACGCACTTTTTAATCTGATGAACGAGCAGCTCATAACACACTTAATACTTACAGCTTTTCAAACAATGGCAACTATATGTGAAAATGCAAAACTCATGAAAAAGGTTACATGATTTCTAGGAACTACATAAATAATAAAATAAGGACAAAGAATAACTTCTAGTCCTATCAACATGTAATAAAAAGAAGTAGAAGGCAATGTCTACCCTTGTTCAGAGTAAACGAAGCACATTTCACCACATTAAGTTTCAACGAATATTAAATATTCATAAAAATATAATATACTTGATTCCAGCTTTCCTTTTAAAATATTTCAATATGCCTATACAGCTGAAACCTTACTTCTGTGCTCACAGGTTCAGCTGTATAAGGAGGATAAGGACTTGAGTTTAATGATGTATAGAAAGGCATACAAATGTATAAACCCCAGGTCTGGTTTCAATTAAATGACTGTCACTCCGCTAATTTTAATGTCAGCTTCTACTGTTTTAGATTTCTTCCACCAAGATTCAGGTTAACTCCATAATACAATCTAATCATACAATTACCAGTTGCAAATGCAGTGGAGATACCTCTCAAGCGGAATGTAACAATTGTTTACTAACCTAAAACAAAATTGCACAACAGCAAGAACAACAGTCAAAAAAAAGCCACCAAAACCAAACCACCCTAATTAAGCCTTCACCTGCAGGAAGAGTTTAACTGGGGTGGTTATTTGTACCTAAATCGAAATTTAGAACAGTTTTTGGTTTTTTTTTTTAATAGGATTTCATCATCACGTAAAATCAACAGTGGATTTACTCAGAACAATTTCATTACTAACTTTAATTCTCAAAGTGTGCTTTTATTTTATTGCAACTGTTGCACCTGCATTTACACAACTAATGCTGTTCAGTATTTCAATCTGCCCTATAATATTAGCATATTCAAAATGTACTTTCCATATATTCCTGTTACCTAGCCTCATGCTATATAAACAAATAAAAATGACCCTTCCAGCAGCTAACCTAACAGAGAAAAAGGTGGTACAATTTCTGAACAGAAATTGTACCTCTTGTTTGGTCTGAATCCTAATCATATCCTAGCGGTTGTCTTTGTTGATTCCAGATATGGATAAAAAAGTGCAAACCTAAAACAAAGTTTTCATCAGGAGCTAGGTTACTTTCTTCTTTTTTTTCCTTCTCCTTTTTTACTGCAGAGAATTGCCCATTTTTAAAAAATCATAGCCTGCTGTCCTAAAGGGCTGCTCCCACCTCCTTATGCCAGGGAAGGATTCAGTGTGCCACAAAATCAGCAATAAAAATTACACAATATCATAATAATGTATTTGTTAACACAGAATTTGTTCAGGTGTTATTTACAGAGATACAGTTGGGATGGACTTACCCGTAGGGGATCCCTCCATGACATGGCCAACATAGGGTCCTTCTTTGAACATTGGCCTATTATCATTTTGATCAATAACAGAAATATCTAGGCGGACTGGACCATCGATGGTTTTCCCACTGATGTCTGTGACTTCAACTTCAAGCTGTGTGAACAAAAAGAAAGGATTAAATTCGTTAGTTCGCTATCACATAAAGCTGACACATGCATCTGAAGATTTGTTTGGACTCAATTTCAAAAAACTGGAAAAAAAAGATAATGTATCTCAACCCTCCAATCCACTTGTAATGGACAGTCAAAATGAGCTACCAAAACTTAATCAGTCATTAAGGCAAACAATGTCAAAACTTCTTTGATGATAGAAAATGTCAATTTAGATTGCAACTGTGTGCTGTAACAGTTCTCTCTTCTCACCAAGACATTGGTAAAACACAGCTTATGAGAGACACAGCTATCATTTTCATTTACCCTACTCGTCCCTGGACTCTTTAATGGAGTTAAGCCAGCCAGAAAATGAACCTGAGCACAGACCTTAGTATCACCCTCTTCCAGACTTTCCCCAATAAAGTGGTAGCAGCAGGGGCTGGAAAGTCTCTGAACATTTTGTTTATTCTGCTAATTTATTCTTCATTTCCATGTTTTATACCTGTAAGTTATTTATAAGGTAGTGATAAGTCCTACTGGGAAAGAATTAGGTCAGAATTCTAATTCCTTATTAAAATGGATGGCTTATTATCACATCTTTCTGTATTTTGTTACGCTTATAAGTACATTCCACTTTTATAATTCACTGTGCTGGGTGCAAGTAGGAGTATTTGATATGAGTAAGCTATCTTTGTAAATAGTGCCACAGTCTGTTTTAGCATCTACTCTCTGCTTATTCTCGCTTCGCCAGCAATTGTTCTTGCAACCTTTACCCAAGCCTTGTATTTTACTAGGTATATAGTTTAACACCTTGAAAATGAAACAAATACTCTGACATAAATACAACTGATTCATGTGGCATTGGCACAGCTGAAATTTTATGGAGGAACAGGCCCCTTCAATTTCCTAGGCTTGTTTAACTCTGTATTCTAAATTCAATGTGGTAATTTTAGGATTGCACATGATGTAATGGGGACTAGGAAAGAAAGTGCAGTCTTATTACTGAACTACATTAAAGCTAGATACACTTTTAGATACAGCTGGAAACTGCTGACAAAAAGATTTATCTTTGTAAATGTTGACTCATCGAAACTATGTTAATTGCTTTGGGAAATGGAAGAATAGCAATATTTCTCTGTGAAATTCCAGCAAATTCATTTTCAAATTCAAGATAATTTGCTCTTAATCTATCTCTCAATATTAAGTGACTGTACTACTCACTGGAAAGAACAAAGGCTTTGCTAAATTTAAAAAACTACTTCAGCTGCTTTATCGGAATTATAAGTCATCTAAAGCAAAAGCTGATCTAACACTAAGGATTTTTTTTTCCCAAGAGTTGCACAGATTAAGGAAGAGAATAGGAGATTCTTGTTAATGACTGAAAGAGTTTTACTTTATTATTGTAAAGTCCACTGTGTCTGAGACCAACTGGTAAAAAAAGTTAGATCTCTGAGTGGGAACAGCTACACGATCTGTGCTTCATTTTATTAAGATGGTAGAGGACTTATTTTATTAGTCTTTGTACAATAATTTCCAGGTTTGTCCTAAGCATTATAGGTTAACTCAACAACTCCTTTCAAATCCACTCTTCCACAATGTTTTCAAAATAAAAGCCTGCAGCACCAATATCATGACTGTCTAACTTTACATGAGAATTTGTGAAAGCAGTTGCTTTATATCTTATCTTGCCCAACCAAAAACAAAAAAATCCACAAAAACTCAGTAATAGTGCAACCACTCACAAACCAAAAAAAACAAACAAACCAAAACAAAACCAAAAAACAAACAAAAAAAACAATGAAAAAACCCAAACAAACAAAAAAAAAAATCCAACAAAGAAAGAAAAGAACTGCAACAAAAGTATAGTGTTACTTAAAAAACCCCAACATATGCAGGAGAAAGAAGCATTCAAGTAGAAGACCATATTGGCACAAAAAAAAATCCAAATTACTTTGAACAGCCTGTAAATAAAACCAGGTGGAAAATTAGATTGCGCCTAACTATCAGAAGAGTGAGATTTCAGTTTCTCAATAGAGAAAAAAGGCAGGAAAGCCCACCTAGTCTTAACTTGAAACATGACTGAGGTATGACAGATACTGCGTTCGTTCTTTTGATAGCAACAAGTTCTAATTGAACATTCAGAAAGTATCTAAGTTCCTACCTGATTATAACAACATACATCAAAGGAAAAATGTTAAACATAGAGACAAATTTGGACAAGTTGACAAAAAAAAAAAAATAAAAAAAAAAAATCTGCAGAGCTCTATACCTTTTAATATGTGAAATCCTGATAAGAATGACTATGCTTTCAATGTTCCAACTTAAAAGGTATAGAATTACATTTATAATGATGAAGTTAGGTTCACCATAACCTAACCAATCCTGTCAAATCATATTTTCAGGAACATTTGAAGCTAAATCCCAATTTTATTTTTGACAAATGTATACATGCAAACTACAAAGGATAATCAGGGGTTTATGAGAACCGTTACACAAATCTTCTTGACAGAACACAAAGCAGACTTTGGAAAGTACTTCTAATAATTCTGAAACACACTCATAAAATTAAGCATACCAATAAAACAAGGAAAAGCAATATAAAAATAAAAACTGCGGGCAGTTAATAGATCTTAGCCTGTTTGTCTAGACAAACTCTTCTCAATACGGACTTCTTGCTTTCTCATCCAATTTCCCTCACCATACCTGAAGCAAGGATATTTCTCCTTACACCAAATCTAAGCATTTTAGAAAAGTGCACAAACCTGTTTTAAGCACTCAGCTTTATTTTATATAGTCTTGTTTCCTTTCCATTCTGCAGACAGCAACACCATTTACAGGAAAAGCTAACTAGTCTCATTCTTACCTTCGCTTCAAGTAACTCAAAGGTTTCTCTTCACAGAATGGTTGTTCCATTTATTTATTGCTTTTGGTGAAATGATTCCGAATAGTCACCTTCCTTCTCTGCATATAAATGTCTATATTCACTTCACAGCCAGCCACGCCAATGGCCCACACAAAACTACACCATAAATCTAAAGTTTTTCATAAGTAAATCCTGAATATTTATTTGCACTTAGTTACACAAAGTCTAATACAGGTTCTTTAGTTACTAACTGCCTTCTAATTATAATTTCTAACTTGCTGCTGGTAAGAATGTTTCTCACAGAATTCTTCCTGTTCTTTCAACAAGAGTTTTATTTTCTAAATGTTCCTTGCACCCAGAAAATAATAAAGAAATAACAATAATTAAAAAAAAAATAAATAAACCCTGTCATTTCTGTTTGAGAAACCAGCAGCTTTCCAGAAGCATAAGGCGCCTCAAGCCACCGGGGCCCCTGTGAGGCGAGCTCACAGCTGCCTCAGCCGGTTCTGGGCGGTTCTAGGTGGTTCCGGGCAGTTCCAGGTGGTTCTAGGTGGTTCCGCCTCAGCTTTACCATAGGGCTCAGCTGAGGCCCTCAGCAATGCTGGTGGTGCCTCAGAGAAGCTGTGTGTAAGAAAGGGCAAAACACTGCTCTGGAATTTTTGTCTTTATCTCTACCCAGGAGCTTTTGACAACTTTGATCCCTCCTCCACCACCCTGCCATGATGAACCCACCCCGGCTGGAAAAGCAGACAAGGAAAATCTGACCTAGACAAAGGAAAGAGGTGTTATCCTGAAGCTGGGGTATGCTCAAAAATCGGTACCCTTACAAAAAACTGCCCCAGTCTCAGTTATATTGACGTGTGCCTAGGTACAGACCACTGCCGGGCTTTATTTATTCCTAAGCTTGATTAAAATTATTATCGAGAATACTTGCTAGGGTTATTTTGCATCAGGTTTTTTTGGTGTGGATTGGCAGTAAAGAAAGACAACATACTTATAGATCTTTCATGTAGGCAATTTCCAGGTAAGAACATAAACCCTCAATATTTGGTCATAAAAGCCGCAAAGAAATTCTTTTTATAGTGAAAGATTTTAGTAAAAATTTGATGCAATTACCTAAAACAACTCAGAGAAGACAATAATTCAGACGTACAGAAATTAATTGTAATTAAATTTTCCAGCTATTAAGAATATGAATAAAATATTAGCTAATTTTTATGTGGCATAAGAAGAGATGGAGCGAGAGGATATAAAACCAAAATACACTGCTTCTAATAGGTATGGATAATTTTATCTCAGACTACTTGATGACAGGGTATCGATTACTTCAGTAAGGCGGTACAAGTGGCAAAAAATGGCACCATCACCTGCAACAGGAGAATTAGGTTCAGATTCAGAATTAGAGGCTAGGTGGAAAGGGATTAATTAGCCATTCTAAGCACTCCTATGAGCATCTTAAGAGGCTTTATCTTGCTAATGCATCCACTAAAAACTGCATTCTGATTCCTTCAGAAAAAGATACACTTTAATACTCTAATTTGATTGGTTTCTTCTCTAGGAATAGTCACGTAATCTTTTATTAACATGCCATTTTGCAGTACCTTCACAAGTGAAATACAAACAGTTCCAGTCTGAAAGGATTGTTGCACTATGAAGACACTAAACATCTCCTTTCAGTTAACATTCAGTACATGGACTTTTGAAAGCCTAAAGCACTACCCGTGGTGATTCTAGGTATCATTGTATTCTTCTGTACATTTTATACTCATGAAGACTAGAGGTGATGCAGTGGTGTCTTGGCTTTTATATTAAGTGTCTGTCTTTATTAGACATGTTTTATCTGTAGCATGTCGTTGGAAAAATACTGCCGGAAGAAAATGTAGAGAATTACAGTTTCCTGTATGTAGACTTTCTTTTACTCTAAGCTCTAAAACATTTTACATTCTATACAACTGCTATAGGTCTTCTGATTCATTTTTCTCCTAACAAGGTTCTATACAGTGTCTGAAAAGCCTTCAGATTTAGAAACAGAAAGATTGTTTTGAATTCCTACTAGACTTTTGTAATCACCACCTAATCCCAAGGAAGTTCTCCCTTCAAGCGTTCTTAAACTCTATCCTATGTCTTTTCTTAGACACTTGCAAAATACAATTTATCTTTTAATCAACTTTTGAATGCTAGTTGTCTCATACCTTTCTTCAGGAAGAAATAATTTGAAAAGCAATGTAACTCACAGAATTTTTTTATCAATTCTTTAGGCAGTACTTCTAGATACAATAATAAAAATGCAATCAGTTAAAATAACCAGAAAGTTTCATACTACTACTGTAGTACAAACGTATAATTATATATATGTCGGCCCTGCTACACAAAATCACTTAAGTTCCTATCAGAAAATACAGATTTCATTTCAAAACATTAAACTTTATAAAGCTTTTAAAGAATTTCAGGACTCTACAGATTTCACTAAGGAAACTAATTAAAATGGCAACTGAACCTCTCATGAATGCTTAGATTTTTCTCTGTAAATTGGGCAATATATAAACTGTAAACTGTATATGGTCTACAAATTGAAATAAGCCGTAGTTTATGAATTAACAGTGGGAAAATATTCCAAACAAGATTCCAAACCATTCATTCAAATAATTTAATTCTCTTTATCATTTTTAACCTCAGTTAACAAAAGAAGATTAAAGATCAAAACCAATATACAAAAAAGCTTTTTCTTTCAGAACACAAATACAATATATGAATTTTATGACTGTTTTTTTTTTTTCTGCATACACAATATATGACTTAAATAATGGCTTACTTCAGAGCATTCTCCAAATCAAACATTAGGTTGTACACTATTGGATGATTTCTAGAGTGGCATTGTTATCCAGTTCTACTCAGCAAGTCTGAACTTCTGAAATCCAAATTAAGGGAAAGCTAAATTGAAAAGTAAGGCTCATGTGAGTATGATATTCCCTGAGCTACCTTTAAGCAATATTTTCCTAAATAGTACGATATACTTTGCAATAATCTGTCAAACTATTACACTTCTACATCTCCAAATCAGGTGAACAACCGAAGAGCTTTAGCAAAAACCTCACTAAAATAAAGGTTTGCACAGTTCTATCTCACAGTTCTCAAATTATCCTACAGTTATTTCATAGTTCCTATTTTCTTAACACAACTACCTCTTAACTGTGTGCATTAATTAAACAAAAATTTCTGAAAACCCAAGACTCCTATTTCCCAAAAGAATAACAAAGAATGAATTCTTCATTAGGCAAGAGTCACTTCATCTTCTTTGATCACATCAGATGCAAGGCTTTGTGGACACATTAACAGAAGTTTTGTGAGAAGGAAGAGGAATTTAATATTATAAACAATCAAATATGTTATTTTCTCACTGCTTTTAAAAGTAGTGATCTTAATATTTTTAATCATTAGACATTTCAGTACTGCTTATATGACATGTCAACATTATGATATTCTGGTTTGTGAAGTGTTACATAGCAAGTTCTTCCAAGCAAGTGTCAAGGAATAAATATTTAACCTGTACTCTTTATATGATTTAACTTTTTTGAATTTTCTGGAACTTAAGGAATCTAATTAAGCAAAAAACCCCAGCAACAGTATGAATGCATATTTACTTGCCCTACTAGACTTGGAAGAAATTATGATTTAATTTATGCACCAACACTGCTACAGAACTCTTCACTGGGGAAGTAAGAGCAAAACTAACAAGTGACTGGTCTGATGCTTGATATCAAGACCACATACATCAATAGAAGAGCAAAATAAAACATGTTTAATGAAATTAATTGTGCTGTGATTTATGTTTGAAGCTAAATGTCATGGACAGCAAAACTAAGGAGGTTTTGGGAATATAGAGATGAGCCATAAAAGTTAAAGTTTTTAAAGTTAAAGCTGTCTTTGAACCTGTCAGCAGAGAGGTTTATTTATATGTAGTGATAAGCCATAACAAGAGTCCCATGTTATTTCATATTATTTTTCTTTAAACAAAGTGAGTCCAATTTAAGAAAGTTGTCTAAATTCAATAATAGCTTTCTGTATATTTTCCACACTAATTTTTGTGCAGTAAATCCATTGTAATAACTTAATGTTCATCTTTCCCTTGACGTGGGAAGAACATCGTCTTTGGCAGTTTACATTCTATAGGCCAACCTCCAAGAGCACATTGCACTTCCCCTTAGCTTGAGATAACATCAGCAATTGTCAATCTCTCTGAAAAACATGGCTGGCATTCCAGGAAAGCCACTATATCCTGGGGCAAGGATCTTCCTCAATGTGAGAAAACAAATCTTGAATAACTGAACTAGTGATAACAGTACTTGGAGTTTTCTGAGTTCTTTATCCCATACTAGCAGTACTACAGCCTGTCTTCTTGCACCAGAAGGCCTCTTGATTTGCAGTTCACTTCACACAATACACCTAGAAGATGCCAGCAGTGAAATATGCTCATGGCTGTAAAATGAAGCTAAAATGCTGTATATTTATTTATTTTTTTATTTTAATGTATTAAATTCTCCCATAGCATTGAACTAAGTAATTATGAATTCACTATCTAATTGAATGTATATACTGTACTGCTATTAGTGTCACAGTAAATGCGCTTTCTTCCACAGCTATGTGTCTCTGAATCACAATATTGCTAAAAACATGTTGTTTTCATGTATAACTGAAGTCCTGGACATTTTTCTCTGCTGTGAGTATAAAAAGCAGGAAACAGAAAAAACATTATAGAAAACGACGGGATAAACCTCAGAGAAAAGAATACATTAAATACACACTCATAGAAAGTTTACGCTAAAATGTACTCTGCCTTTTCTGCAGGACAATACTAAATCCAATTTAAAAAAAATATTTTGAGGTTTTAAGCTCATTAAAAATGAAATAATTTGGGATTTTATAGAAGCTTTCTTGTGTGTCAACATAAAAAATAAAGCCACAAAATGGATCACTTAATCTCATATTTTTTACCACTTAGTCCTGGGGACAATTTTTAAACATTAAGAGCAAAATCAGTCATCAAGCAGTAACTGGTACTTTCAGTTATTTGTGTCAGTCTGGAGCAGACAAGATTTACTCTTGTAAGTTCTTGTGACTATTATTCTAAGATTTCCTATTATGGGTAATTAAATATTTGTTAGAAGCAATACTTGGCACATGCCAGATTCCTTCTGATATTTCTTCACAGAATATTTAGTTTTGTATATAAAATCAAATGCTAGTAACCAGCAATTTTTCAAAGCTTAAATCCATCTTACGCTGTAAATCCCCCCCTCATAAAATCCAGTCCCTCTGATAAATATCACTATCTAGGGACACTACACTGGCACATCAGGACTGAGAGCAGGTAGCTGCTCCTGGGTCCTGCCATCCTGGCAGAGCTTCCCCATGGACACGTGCAAGCCTGGTTGCGCCTCTGGACTACTGAAATCCAAACAACATAAGAACTCTCAAAAAGGCTCAAAATCACCTTTCCCATTTCAGAGGTGGACATAAAGGAGGTTTGAGGTACTCAAACTGATCATAACCACCCTGATTATGACAGAACAGATGGAACAAACTGCTGCATTATAGCAGAGTGTTTCAAAAGAAAATCAATTACATAAATAAGATAGGGAAAAGACAAGAGAAGAAACAGAGATGAAATAACTTCACCAAAGCTGTACACCAGACAAAATTTAAATCAAGCTTGAATCTAGGTTTTTTTGATCTCTGAATACAAGACTGATAGCTAAATTCTATCTCTTGCTGAGCAAGTGATGTAAAATTAGATTTACAAAGGTTATTAAGCTCCCAACATGAGCACAGTGTGATTTTTTCAAAGTGCCTTACAAGACAGTAATATATCCTATTAAAATCAAAACACCTTTGAAAGAGCTTTGAAAACCTGATTGTCCTCTCAGTGCCTCATTTTCGCCCCATTAAGCACAATTCTAGAGCTGTGTAGACACAAAGCCACAACTAAAAATAATTTTCTGCATCCTCACAACAGAAAGCTGCATATTCCAAGGGTCTCTCATATAGCTACAAAAACGGAATTAAAATTACTTCTGAAGCATACTTCCTGTTAAATAGTATCTATGAGCTTTGAAATTAGAATGCACGCTCCAAAAATAACCTTAGTGAACAAACGAGAAGGACATCCCTCAAATCTGTGGAGCAATACAGCTCTTCAAATGAAGCCATGTGTACTTCACACAGACCAAAAGTATTACAGCTGATCATATAAATACTAATTAAAATCTTCCCATATCACAAGAGAACACATGTTGAGCCCCTCAAAAAGAGAGGGGTAGGGGAGAGAGAGAGAAGATATCAGGATTCACCAAAGCAATCAAGTATAATCACCACAAAAATATTAAATTAAAGAAAATCAAAAAGAGAGGAAGTAGGACTGAAATAAAGGATTAAGACATAAGCTGTGCCAGGATTTTTAGTCTCTATGCTGTACCACAAAAACAACAAAGACTCTTACATAGAAAAAGATGAAAAGTAGCTTTGCACTTTTAAATAGCTCCTAGCAGTATTCAAGCACTCCTCACTATTCTTTCTGCTTGAAAATAATTCCAAATGGCATGTAGGAAGTGGCAAGAGTTTAACAAATTTCATCTCACAGAAGGACTCAAGAAGCAAGAGGGTCAGAGAGAGCCTGTAACTAATCAGACCAACAACAAAAACTCAAGATCTAAAATGCATCAGTGGCAAGAAAATGGACTTATTTAGTCATAAGAAATAAAGGTCAGTGTAAATGTCAGGTATATATCACACACACATATATTTTTCTTTTTTATTATTGCTTAACATATCTGTTCCTACAAATGAATAAAAAAAGATCTTAGAAGTCAAGTAATACTGAAGCTTATACCAGTCTAGCACAGGTGTAACCAACCAGATTTCTGTATTTTAAGGCAACAAAACAAGGTTTACAAGAGCACTCGTATAGGGGATTTTACAAGCTGGACTGGAAGGCACGCAGCATCCTGCTGCCTTGCTGCCCAAGTTTCTGGGTCGGGGATTCCTGGCATTCCTGTGATGACATCTCATCCTCTTTACAGTGCCAGTTTCCGAGTGAAGAGCTAAAGCCAGGAGTCCTTCAAAGCCCTATCCAAGAAGGGAGTAAGAGTGTTTGCATCTAAGTATCGATGAAGAGAAAAAATTGGTAATATGGAAGCAAGGTTTTCCTAGTGAACTTTCTGAGAAATTTGCTTATTCTGTAAATTAATTGAACACTGCTTCAAAATTTGAAACAATCTTAACATATTTTTATATACTCTAGTTGCCACACTCTCAGAATAAGAAATTCTATTCTCTTTTAAAATTTCACATTTTTAAGGGTTAGCCTGTAGAAATCAGAGAAAGAGAACTAGATGAGATTTATTTATAACTACTTTACAGGATTTAGAAGGCTGTAATGCGAGTCATAAGGGCTGTGTGTTATGACACCCATTCAAACTGCAGAGCTGCAAAACCCCCATCATGAAGAATCTTTGCTGTGAAGTGTTGTGTTATGGTACACAACATCTGTTGTTCCCTTTTTCCAGCCATGATGATAAAATGTCAAGTGTCCTGTTCCTGTACCTACACAGTCATTTTCAGATTTATTTATTTATTCCTATGGTGCTACCAAATCTAATTCCAACTTCTCCTCAATCTCTGGCATCCTCTTAAATACTCAGAGAGCCCACATATACAGGGAGGCTCCAGCTGGTAAACTACAGAGTTGCATCGTCTTCCATGGGCACCTCTCTCCTTCGTCAACATATTCTTCCCTAGTAAACATTTTACACTTTGTTGGCTCTATTTGCCAAGCCAAAGAAAACATATTTCACTGTTGATGGTAACAGGTTTGAGTGCTGGAAATGCCATCTGCATGATTCGCTACCTGTTGTGTGTTTGGTTTTATGTCAGTAAAAGTGAGTTTCCTCAAAATCACTGTAAGAGATTGTAAGCTGCTAGATTATGAAGGTTGAATTTTGACATCTGATTGTCTAAATATATCACAGAAGTATTTTCAGCTAGCACTTTGCTTTCATTTTCCTCCTGTATTCTTTGTCTGGTCTTAGCTGTTACAATGATAGACGAGCACTGAAGGTAGCAAAGCACTGTTTATCTTTCCCTGTTATTCTGAACTAAATGAGTTTTTGCTGATTTGGTCTGCAGTCAGCTTTACTGAATATCACATTATGCCCAGTTGTTTCTTGCAAGAGCATGTCTGTGGCAGATACTCTTATAATTCAGGCAGCTGATCTTCTTAGTAACAACATCTAAATGGATTAGCACATCCCAGATCACAAACGTTTGGCATTTTCTCTGTTTCAGTTTAACAGAGCAGTTGTTCTTTTATACTTTGTCAATAATGGAAAGGTATATATTTCATATGTAGAATAAAAAGAAATACATGAACAGTTTCCATATGTTATTGTACTGAAAAAAAATTTGCAGACATGTATATAATGGAAAGATATGCCAAGGGCAGCCTGATCTGAAATAAAATGTTGTTTTTAATTACCTGTTTTCTATCTCTAAAACTAATCTTGGTAACTCCCAGCATGTTGGATCATCTCTCTACATCATTGTCAAAAATACTTAGTCAAAGTTCCCCGTATTAGCAAAATTAACACAGTAATTAGTCTCTTCTGAGTAGTCAAACAGTTCTAAGGTAGCTCCCAAAGGATCAACAAGGGTCTGCTATGTAGAGACACATTAGAAGACAGAATTTATTTCATGTTCTTTTATTTTTATTGCTTACATTTAGCCCAGGAACTTTCTGAAATGCTTCACTGATCTTCAGCCCTGATGACAACACTATGTGTTAAAACTATTAATCTTAAGGTATAATTAGAAGTTCTAGCGTGTCTCACTGGATTTTTTTTTTTCCTTTTTTTGATATTTCAGTCAATTCTAAATTACTGCACTGAGCATGTTAGCAACAGCATCACTTCAGTAAACTATAGGCTCCATCACCATTTTCCTCAATTCTGAACTCTCACTCGATGTTTTACAACATCGAACAGCAGCAATTCCTGTGCTGCGTTTTCATAAAGCTAGATCTCAAACAGACTTCCTCGTGATTTTTCACTGTCTTTCAGGACTTTACCCATGCTACATTTCTATATCTATTTGTTTCTGGAGATAAAGCAGACCTCTCTTTCTTTCCTTAATGCTTCTCCTAAACTGCAAATTATGACAACCCCACCTGAGCAATTTCCTGAATTCCAAGGCTTAAAATGTAACTGCCATATTTTGGCGCTTTTTAACCTTTTCAAAATCTTTCATAAGTTACAAATTTTAACAGAAATTATTTTCAGTCTAAAATTAAAACTAAAATGTTTTTGCAAGGAAAATTATTACGTTGCAGATCTCTCCTTTTTCATTGCTTGATGCAACTGGGAAAAAAATTAATAGAAAAAGAAAATGAAAAATTTGGCAACAAAGGGAGAATTCAAAAATCAACATTACTGCAGCAAAAATAAAGTCTGGATATAGTCAGTCACAAAGTCACTAAATGCCATTTGCACCAGAAATTGCAAATGAAAAAAGTCTTTTTGAATTAAACAGTCAGCAAAACTGTTCTTCATGTACCTGCAAAATAAAAGATCTTAATAGGAATAAACTTCCAGAACCCATCACAGCAAGCTGTTGCAGTAAAATTTGCTTCTCCTGTTGCAAAGCAGTAACTGAAACAAGAAAAGTATCTTGGTAACCACAGAGATAATCACTAAGAGAACATCAGGAGTGAATTATCAAGTCATAACAGAAATAAAAGTGTGCCCTATTACAAACTAATAGGAATTACAGAGTAGGAAGACAACTGCAATTTCAAACAACAGGTTTACCATGGCAAGAGCGGAAAATTAAACATACAGTAGAAACAAATACATGACGCAGGAGAAATTTTGCATAATTTAGATCTGTTAAAATCTACTGAGGCATACCTTTTTGTGTTCCAAGCCCCAAATGACCTAGAAATGGAAGCCCTTGAACAGACCCTCTGAAGTTTACGCTCCGAAGCATCACAGTGACTTCTTGCATAGACCATTCAACCTTCATGTATTTAATCAAAAAGTGGCATTGCACTCCCAATGCAATAAAAAGTCATCCTATGGTATTTCACTCCATTGTACTCCCCTTGAGCCTAGCTACTTCAATTAAGGGACTTGACATCACAGAAACGATAGGCCTCTAGTGTATTAAAATCTGAACTTTTTTTTTTTTTTTTTAAATAGGGACGTATTTTAACAATGCAGTATGGTTTCATTATACCTTGAAGCGTCACCACTGTTAACAATATAATTGCTAGTAACCCTAATAAATGAAAATAAAACTTCATTGCACAAGTTCCTGTCTAAAAAGTGAAAATCAGGATTGCAACTAATGATATTCTTTACTAAATTCTACAGTCATCTGTGACTAGGTCTGATTCTGTCTCCATTCCATTGTTCCTGTCGCCTTCTAGTTTAAGTTAATATATGCAGTACACATAATGATTACACTTTCTGGTCAATAAAATAACAAACAGTTGCAAATTACATAAAAGTTCTTCTTCACTCCAATCTGCTACATTGCCAAAAAGCATCGTCCTTCCCCTTGGCAAGGTCACTTTTCATCAATACATTACTGGTTCAAATATAAGATAATTTCTGTTATTTGGAGTTACCTATTTATAAATCTGTCACTATTAAGTAACTTACTAGCTCAATGCAACACACACACAGAAACTCAGTCCAATCAATACCAAGAGTTTGATTTTTAAGCTCAAATCAGTAGCAATCCATCAACCATATAGAGCCTATCAAAGAGAGTTAAACTATTTTGTTTGTAACTGAGGTGTTGTCCAGAACTGAAGGTTTGTTACTCTAACACCAAATAAATTCTATGGCACCTAAATAATAAAAAACACCAAAACCATGTAGCAACCGTGTCTATAAGTAATACAGTATCTTAAAAAATATGGATGTAGCAAACAATAAATCACTGGAATATGGTCGCTTGCCATATAAAAACTGTTCTTTGAACACAGACACTGAAGATATAAATTAAAAAAAAATATTAAAAAACAAAACAAAACAAAAACCGAAACATTGCATGAACTGGTACCATAGATCTAACTTAACCATTCAGGAAAAACCCCAAGGGTCTTTTCCAACCTGAATGATTCTGTGATTCTATGATATGGAACACAGAATCAGCTATTAAAAAAAAAAGAAAAAAAAAAGAAAAAAGAAAACAAAAAGAAAAATTGGGATGTTTTCAGTCATTGATTTAAGAAAGGGGAAAGATTTCCAAAAAATACTTTCTCAATTGTAAAGGAGGTCAAGGAAAATTATTTCAGAGGCTCTATGTTTGTTTACTTTTATGTCAAAGAGTGAAATGAAAACAAAAATACATTTCTATGTTTCTTTTTGTTTTCAGATTTGCCAGTATGCTGTTAATTATTCTATACATTAGAAGTTTTACAAATAGGGTTTTGTGCCACCTTCTTTCAAAACCAGGTTTGCAGGATCACGTAACTCTTCAGTAGATGGCACTGTATGTTCTTCTACAAATAGCTTATACACATGCTTAAACAGAGAGAGCTGAGAATGAGACAGGAGTGGACCAAGTTTAGTCACCTGCCCTAATTTCACTACAGGCACCATTTAAAAAAGAATTACTCTATATCAGAAGACAAGACAAGTGAGCTTCATATTAAGTAATTCAAATAAGGTAAAAGTTTTAACCACAGAAAACATGCCTGACAAGTAAGCAGACCTTCATTTTTCTCACTAAAAGGCAAAAAAAAATAAGCATGGCTGTGGATTGCCTATTCTACAAGGAACAAAAATTGTATCACAGCAACATTTTCCTGCAGAAAAAAAAAAAAAAAAAAAAAAAAAGACATTCAGAAAAGAATGTGCTGTCTCTTTGGTAGAATGTTGGGAAAAGTCTTAGAAAAACGCATACCACTAAACACAAAATTCATAGCTCATCAAATCCTGACATGTTCTGGAATATGCTAGAACCAAACTATGTCACTTCAACCGGGTTTGACAGCAGGTAAATTATATCATGTAAAACTAAGTAAAATGAAGCTGCTCACCAAAAATATCTTGATCTAGATGGGATTTTCAATATTAGAAAAATATCCTATTACTAACGAAACAATAGAAAAGTGAAATTGAGTTTATTTTTCTGCTTCATGCTCTGCTTTACCTAGCAGAAGACCATAAAGAACAAGACTGAATAAATGTGTAGAAACACTTTTTTTTTAACCTTTTTGCCTTTTCACTGAACAGGTTCATTTTCAGAACCACATTTATCATTTAAAATTATCCATCAAATGCTGTAATTGAATAGTCTTTAGAAAATTTCACCCTTTAGACTTCAAATACAGCATTGAATAGCTGTGCTGACTGGTCGCTTCAGCCACATGGAATTGCTGGTACACTCTGACTTGACCTCCCTTATAAACATCTCTAGGGTTGAAATAAGTAATTTCCAGCTCAAAGTTTCATGGATGCATAAGGTACTATGATTATCCTATCCAACAGCATGATTACAATTTTAATCTATACATAATCACATCAATACTGAATTACTTTAATTAATATTACGAGAAAACAGATGCCTGAATGGCCACTATTGCCATCACAGAAAATCTGGTGTTTGGTGTGTGTTCGACATGCTATTTTTCAAGATTCATGTCACTTGGGTAGTTTAGGCTCATTTATATTTTCTAATATTCATATAATAATATTTAGTAATAGACATAGTTAAGTAATTTAACAGACAGAATCCCGTAACCTAGACATGGGATCATACTAAAATCTATAGCACAAAAGCCTATTTGCAGTTACCAGCCATGAAGGCCAAATTTTTACTAAAAATAGTTTTATTGATGATTTTCCTGCTAGAAGTGTCTTAAATCTTCGGTATTTTCTGGAAGACTGCAAACTCTCTTTCTGTGATCTTGCTTTTCTATCTGCTATAGTTTTGTAACCTAATCACAAGACATAAGATTAGTTAATAAGAAGACCTTTGCAGTTCTGGAGCTATGTGTATTTTAAAGTCCTTCCCATGGAGAGAAACCTAATCTTGGTATTCTTTTTTTTTGTCAAATAACACAGCAGACATGGCTGTTTCTTTCCTTGTCATAATGAATCTTTTACCTGTATAAGTAAGTTAACAGCTAAAAATCAAGAGGACAACTAAAAAAGTGCATCATAAACAAAGAATGGAAAAGAAGGGAAAAAAATCTCCATTTACCAAGGTGATAAGTGATAATGTAACCTGAGAAATATTTCTCTAATTCAACCTTCACATCACCTATACTCTGATTTCCAAGAAAATTCACTTTTCTCTTCCCAAGACAGGTTTCTGTACATACATGTTCCCTCAAGTAAACTTTACTCCAAATCTATGTATAATTACCAGTAGCATTTCTTAGACTTATTTCTTGTTCCTTCCACCAACAACCACAAAAGCCCATTTACCGTATGCAGAATGTAATTAGTAGGTATCGTATTTATTTGACAGCTTTCTCATTTTCTCAATTCTACATAATTTGACAGGGACCATTACAGATCCGTAACTAGTCTTTCAGAATGACTTTCACAAGGTTAGTTCACTTATTAATTGACCCTTGGTAATGGTAATTTAAGAAGCATATTAATCTCATCTGTCAGTTCTAACACATACTAGATGTATAAAATAATTTGTCTTTTGCAAGGAGCCTTGCAACAGAAATGAAGTGTCTAAATTTTTAATTAATATGCATTTTCTTTCAACAAATGAGATTGGAGTGGAAGGAGACTTCTTTTCAGTGATTTTCTTTATACTGCTTTAAAGTTCCTATATTTTCTTATTATGAAGATAAACACTATTTCACCAGTCAATAAAGCCTGTGATCTAAATAATCTTCTACAAAGGACATTCTGGTATTCTCAACACAGATCCCTGAAATTTAAAAATCTGTGAACAAAGCATTCAGCACTTCAACAGCAGTTCCTTATTATTACATATACAGATTAAAGGTTTCTAGAATTCAAGGAGATTTCATTCACTAAGAATATTAAACAAAACCATACTATTTAGAAATTGAAAAACTTCAACCAGTATCAGATGCTTGAAGTTTTAATCTTTTTAAATCTGGTTTTCTAACACATCACAGGTTGACCAAAGCCTGCAGTTCATGTTTAAGAAAAAGGTATACAAAATTCTTGATCCAAAATACTATTAAGGGCCATGAGTAAGTTGTCCTCCTTTATTTCATTAACTAAATAATGGAAAAGGTTAGCAGCAAGGGGAAGAGAAAGAAGCATCATGTAAAGAACCAGTTGTGCCCTTATTGTGTGATCATCTGCACTTTATAACACATGGGTGAATTAGCTCTCTGCACACGCATTTCCTGATGAACACACACAGTTCTCACAAAGTTTGGCACAAGTTTGAGGTGGAACAGAAATCCTATGGTTTGTACCAAAAAGCAGAGAAGTTAAGAAAGGTAAATGCTGAGGTCCTCCTTCACTCTCCTCCTTCTACTTTTCCTTTTGTGTCCAAAGAATCAAGAAACCTTCTGGAAGGTAAGGCAAGAGTAGACCCTTATGCTGTAAACCCAGGGAGGCTACACTGAGAAAGCAGACCAGGCCAATATTTTTGAGTTACCCTACAATCTCTTACAGACTAAACCATCTTTTACTTCATGCTGGCAGCAGACTCTTCCTGGAAAAATATAGCAGAAATGCAATGCGAAATCCCACCAACTCTACAGGGTGTAAGGCCTTGACCAGTAGCAGAGAATTTGCTGTGTAGGCAGCACACAAAGTTAACGGCACAGAACAGTCCGGCACACAACGATTATAATCAGTGAGCGCACAACAAGCTCACAGAGGGCCTTCAGGAAAAAGTCTGGTGACTGCTGGGGGTGGGTGACTGCATTCAGCCTTCTGGACTGGGGTAAGGGACCAACTGCTAAAGGAAACCATCTCTCAGTGCTTGTGTTTTCTACTATGGAAAACTCCTGGAGATTAGGAACAGGAAGTAAACACAGAGGACACTATACTGATTCCTCACACCACTCCATATGTGACTTATTCCCCGCTATTGATGATTATCTGTTACTTAGATTAATCCAGCTCAGTAACATACAGAAGACCAAGCTGTTACCAACCACGTTGACAAGTGTTACCTTGCTTAAAGTCTCACAAATTCCACATGCATTCAGATCAGGCCAACAATTTGTTAAGAAACAACTGCTCATTAAAGCAAACAAATACCTTATATAAATGCATTATAGAAAAGACAAGCAATAATACTAATCCCAGTATTATGCCCTGTTTGCTGAAGCTTATCCCACTGGAATATTCAAGTTGCTAATAATTTTTATGATTAAAAACTAGAGGCAGCCAGACCAAAAACATAGCTTCGTCTTTACAGAATTTTACAGGTAAATGAATACCCATTTCCTCACAGGCATCATGCCAGATTTTGCTGGCATGTATTTTAGATACTTAAAAAAAAGGTAACCATCTTATTTATCGGCTATATCGGCACAATATCTCCCCCGATGTTATAGTCTAATGTATAAACAGGTATTCAAGCTATTTTTTAAAAAAACAAATTACCCACTTGACAGACTATAGTGTCTCTTTCAGAATCATTAGTGTCAATCATGTGAGTACAAATTTAAAGTGCTGTTGAAAGGCATGCTACTTAAACAATTGATCCTCGTATAAAACCACTTCAAGCTCAATACAGCCCATGAGTGTACCCAGTACTAGCAACTCGGCTACTACAATACCATCTTTAAGAGTAAGAACTTACTACAAAAAACAACGCACACTTCTTCACTCACAATTAATAAAAATAACTCTGTTTCTGAATTTTTAACATTTTAACTTTTGAAAAACTATGATTTTTAATTAAGATCACGGATGTTAGTGTACACAAGGGATGATCCTTCAAGAAAGGATATGGACCCAGTATACAAATGTTAGAAGTCAGGGAAATCACACCAAAATGTAAAATTGTTAATAAAATTATCTCATCTTTCTGCCTGTGATTCCTAGAGTTCAATGACTCCATGCATTGATTTTTGCCAGCTGAACATTTGCATTTCATTTGAGGATCTGAATCTAAAATGATTCTGAAGATTTGGCTGGTGTCAAAGAACTCTGTATGAGAGAACAAGATTTCTACTCTGTTGCAGTGTGTGCTTCTACCAGTTTATAATAGAGCAGCAAAGATCAGAGATTACCTGGATCATATATTACACTTTGGAACTGTTATTACAAGATCGACAAACTACATTGTAATCAGTAACACTTCTGTTTCTGAGCTATTGATAACTGGAGAAACCAAATTTATTCACCGTTTTCAATAGCAAGTAGAGAAACTAACTAGATTGTCAAACTATATACATTCTTAAAGCTTTATTTAGTAACTCTTTGATCACTAACTTCTATCTAGTATCTTCACCTGTTACTCTAGGTCAATGTCTGTAACAAAGAAATGAAAAATTGGAAAGTAGAAAAAAAGAAGTCACTTGGACTTTCAGTGAAATCACTTTCATCCATTGCAGTGTTTCTATGAGTAACAAAAAAACATATTTTCTGTTTGTTCATTTTTATACTCTGTTGTGGCCTATTTTCTGATGATCACTTGTCTTGTATTTGACAGAAAACCCATATGCCCAAACAACTCCCCGCTCTTCTCATTAGTGAGAAGAATAAAAATATTTACACAGAGAGAGAGAAAGTAAACAGTAATACATTCAGTGCTTAATTTCTGGTCTGGATAAAGCACGAACCTTTTAATACCAGAAGGAAAATATCTCTCTTGAAAACAAGCTGCTTCTGAAACTCAGAAGAGATGGGTGTCCTATTTAATACCTTAAGAAAAAGCTGAATATATGGTATGAGTGCTCACCATCTTAGCAGTTCTCCCATAATTGTAGAAAAACCTTACACACAGATTTGCAGACCTGAAGGGACTGTATTGCATATTATGGAATCGTTCGACAATACGAAGGGAATCCGTGTTTGCAGACTTAGTATGTCACTTTAATACGAGAACAAATACATATTCACAGTGGTGTGATACATGGTGTTTACATCCACACAACAGGAGCAAGAGACCAGGATGGACCAACAGGAGATCCACGGAGCCAAAAGTCAATGATGAGAACCTGACACTCACACTCCGCACCTCTTGCACTAGTTCCACTCTGACGACAAGCTTGAGAATGAAAGGTGTGCTCCTGAACTTATCTTTCAGTTTACTTTCATTCAAAAGGAGTCCAGATCATAACCTCCAAGCCTATTGCACAATCTGAAGCAAAACACAGTCAGAGGAGACAGCTGGAGGACTCATTTCAAAATCTCCTGCCCGACCTAATTTAAAAGCTAATGAAGAGGCACCCTCAGATCAGCTTCACAGCTGTGAGCTTCAAAATCTCATGCAACTTGTCACCAGATGTACCTTCATACTCGGATTCAGTTCTGGATGAGACCCACTGTTGACCTTGCTTACTCATATTAAAAGACAAGCTTGTGGTATAAAATGTCACCAGGTATGCAGGAAACCTCATACATAAAGTTGTTTGTCCTTCATGTAGATGAAACTCCAATCGAAAGTAGGCTGTTATGTAGAGAGGGCTTAATTTATGTCTCCCTATATAAGCCGGAATGAAAGCAACCCACAGGAGAATCTGAATATTGAGCTTCATCTGTGTGTAAGTCAGAATCCAAGCTTTTAATGTTCAATTTTGCTTTCCTGTTTTTCAAATTTTCCAGGAGAAAAAATTAACTGAACAGTTTTTCATATAAAATGTGCATTCTGAATAGCCATTAGCTGACAATAAAAAAGAAAGAAAGAGAGAAAAAGTAGGTAAACACAACCATGTAAATCTTTCAGGGGAATGGAAGCTTCAGGAAGATGTAAAAGTCAGCATGGCATATACCTAGATTAAATGGCATTCTCAATTATGCTGTTTGAAAATGAAGCGGGTGTAAATTTGATATATCTGCATTTGCAGTCCTGTAAGGTTGCTTGGTAATGGACACTGACAAATACGTCTAAAAATCAGTGAAATCTCTTCCACAGGTTGCAGGATAAGGCTGTTTCAAGATAGCTATGTACTGAAGATTTTAAGAGTGGTTTTCTCTGTTATCAGAAGATGGGAATACTATGCATATATGAAGAGATTAAACACGAATAGGCCAAAGAATGGGATAAGCTGGGAGAAGGTACAGATCTGTAAAAACCTAACCATGGTTTTCTAATGAGCTGAGCCAAGTCAATTTTGTAAGCTAAGCTTTAAAATGTAAATTGCCCTCATTCCTTCAGTAAACTTTCAGAACAGAATTTAGACATGTGAAAGACATTTCTAAAGACTGCTGACTAAAGTCTATACTCCCTATTTTCACATTATTTCACCTTATTGCTGCTTATTATTTCTATCATAGTAACAGCAGGAATAAATCAGGATCCTTACTGGAATGAGCAGTATATAAACTGAACTAGATGGTTAGTGATGGGCCATGCTCCAATAAGCTCAAAAATCCAAATTTAAAGATACCCTTATGGCTGCAAAGAAGACATAACCATGCTATTATTTAAAATTAAAATACAATCTCTGTGCCTAATTTTGCAGTAATCTCTCAAAAAGAGCCTATGCTGTACTGTGCCATAATTTAAGCTGGGGAGAATGAATGTTAAAGTCTTAAAGCCCTCAACTAAGTCCTCTGTAAAACTTTCCTAGATCTTGATAGATCCTTACTTAGGTATCTCATCATCCATGCAGGAAGCACTACAGGCAAGTTAGCCAAAAGTGAACCATCCACATAATAAGAGAAACAGTCTTACAGGTAATCAGTTAGTAGAGTGGAAGAGAACTTGGAAGCAGTACCACTCTATCATGGGTTCAGAAAGTCAAAGCCAGCACAACACTCGAAAACTAATGATTACTTCACATAGAAAAATTTATGTGATCTTAGCTGTAAATCACCCAGTGACCAGACATCAGGAAAGCAAAACAATCATTAAAGGCATAGAATGATAGCAGTTCAAGAACAAGTAATTAAACACAAGAAGATTTAGGATGGACATACAGGGAAATATCCAATCAGAACAATGAAATTCGGAATGAGTTTTTCAATAGGAATTTGAGCACACAAAAGTCAGATCAGATGAAGCTGAGTTATTTTATGCAATGAATTGTAATAACAGATCATCATGTACAAGACCAGATTCAAGTGCCTTTTCTAAGATCTATGATCATTCTGGTGGCTGTCTCATTCTTTCTGCTCTTTCCCTTCCCTTTGGCAGAGAGGTGTTAAAACACATGGAAATACAAAATGAGATCATCTTCCTTTCCATTAACAAAAATGGGATGTTTTCAGTCATGTCACATTTGAAGAAAAACAAAAAAACCCCACTGTTTTTCAACATGTTCTGGTCACTGTAGCCAGTGACGATGACTCTTTCAGCAGTCTTTGCTCTAAGCACCTCTTCTCTTTTTTTCCACTGTCAATCTTTGTGAATTTCTGCTATATTGCTGTGAACTGCTGAATTTTGCAAATGCAGAGAACTTCTTAAAAGTGATAATGACAGCTAAAATGCAAACATCATAAGTCTTTTCAAAACTATGGAATATGAATAGCTGAGAAACTGTACTCACTGAAAAGCAGTAACAAATCTGGCTCGGACTGCAGTAAAGCCAGGATTTCACCTTGTGTATGCAATCTGAAAACACTCAGTTTGCCATATTTTGCTTCTACCATATGGAATGTAAATATAAAAACTTCACTCCCACTCCAGAGTAATCAGCCCTAACTACAGCCACACCTAACATCTTTGCACAAACAGATGGCAAGTCTCTTAATATTTCATGGCACTGCCCCTCATAATTACAAGTTTTGCGCAAATATACAAAACACGCATTACACAGCACTTTGTATCTTGCAACAAAATAAATCAGTGGTAACATTTAGCACAACTTCAGTATATAGAAGAGAAGAACAGAAGAACAGAAAATAAGGATTTTTTATTTTCAAAAAAGAATACACAACAGACATTTGCTGCCTGCATAAATTCTGTGACATTTCAACAAAGAATGCCTTTGGTGAATATGCCTTTAACATTATAAATGTATCAATGAATGATAATTACTACTGTAATAACTATAATGTCTAATGCACTACTTGTTAACACTTGGTAGTTGAGCCCTTTGATTGTTCAGTGTTCTGACTTCAAAAGTGTTATTTAATTACACATGGATTCTATTATCTAGTATTAACCAGCGCATCAAGTATTATTATCCGATGAGTGAAGAGTAATTATTTACAAGAAAAATATTAGATGGCATTTACATAGAACTAAGATTAAGCAAAGCTAAATGTCTATCCAAATAGTCTCAAGTGATGGGATTAGTAAAATAGTAAATCACTTAATGATTGTGATAACTTTTCCCTTTCAGCAGACTGGAAAAAAACTAAACGTTTTTCCAATCAAAAGTTATTTTTCTGTATTTTTAAGACTTTTACATGAGTGTAAGAAATGAAACTCAAGAACTACATTCATATCTCTTAACATTAGCTATCTATGGGTTCCATCTCTCTCAGCTAGGAAGTACGTTTAGAATATAATCAAAAAATCATAAAAGGCAAGGGAAGTCTCCCATGTTCTTTTTGTATTATTTTGCTACACTATTCGCTAATCTAAATTTCATTGAAAACACTCCTAGTAAGAGCTTGAATTTCTTTTATAGTCTTGCCTCAGAAACAAGTAGCCACAGGAACAAGACAGGATTCTCAAGGTAAGAATTGGAGATTTTTATCATCTCTGCAACTGCCATTTGGACCTGCAAAAGTTAATTAGCCTAAACAGCCATTTCACAACGTTTCATATAACCTTCTGTTCTATGGAAAATCCACATGAAAGGACAGTTTTATAAGACTTACATTTAATTTCCTAAATTTTTTTATGTAGTCTTGGTATTTTCTGGTCTGTGATGAATGCCACTGATTTCAAAAGTGTACATCCAAGTAGTAAGGAACACTTCAAAAATAGCAAAAATGGTAAAATCCAGATCCAAGATGGAAATTTCTACATGAGGAGAGCAATAAGACTGGGCTAATTTATCTTTTTTGATGTTTCTCCCCCAGTCCACCTTACCTTTAATAGCCACGGAGTAAAAATATGAGTCCATGAAAATGCAACTTGTAAGAAAGTGCTCAGCTATCTTTAATATCAGTAGCACTCAAAGCTATTGTTACAATATGAGACAGGCATACATTTTCTTTTCAGAGAGAAAGAAAGTAGGTCTCTCTAAAACAAGCTGTGAGTAATTACTTCTTAAGGTTTTATTCATAAAAAACATCTGTTTTATAGTCAGGTCACTTTTTTTTTTTTTCACATATGTTTTTGTGAGCAATTCAAGTTGATTTATTCTATTCACTAAGAGGGAAAAGAGTATTTCTTTCCTAGTATTTTGCTAGGGTCAGATGAGTACTCCTTTATTTTCCTAGTAAAAGTAAAAAAAAAAAATTACTGAGAGAAATTTGGTATCAGAATACCTTTGTTTCCTCTGTGAGATACCTGCTAATTGAAGCACTCTGGTTCACAAGCACATGCGCATGCTTCACCCTTATTCAATGGCTCATCTCAGGATCACCAGCTACTAAGCTCCTGTTGCTAAGAAACACTACTCAGTTATATTTGAAATATATATTATGAAAAGGTGCTGCTTTTCTTCGTGAAATGAATATGTTGCCAGATTGACAGCCATGAAAACTGGCTGAGCAGTACGTATTGTTTCTTTCAGGGATTCAGAATACAGCCAACCATGCTGCCTGATTAATGCATTTAAAAATATGAAATGCTTGTTTAGCTGTTGTCAGTATCCTAAGACAGCTAAGAAGTGTATTGTGCCAATTAGATTCAGCCTATATTATTAAATATATTTACTCACATTAAGCTAGAAACTGAAAGTCGGAATTCTCATCTGAGAAAACATGGAATTGATACATGTATATCTCATGTCTCTGTCTGTATGTGTGCATACATGCAAAGAACTATAAGTGATAGAAGTAAGATGTGCTGCTGCTGTTCTGGAGCAGACTTAGACCCATTATACTGTCCCCATAAAGAAAGTTATTTCAACAGGACCATGTTGTTGCACCTAAAGATGAACAATCTTTAAAGATGAGGTTTCTTGCCAAAAACCTAGTAACAAAGTAGACACAGAACTAAGAACCTAAGACATACAGCCTTACAGTTTGTCATAACAACAACAAATATATATATATATCCCATTGTATATAAAGAATGTATGAATTTTGAAATACACATTTTAAACTACGGTCATTAAGAAGCCTAAAATTTCAGAGAAATACTATAAACTGCTTGTCTCAACTTCTTATCTCTCTCTCTGTTTTATAAGGATACACAATTTTCTCATGCCATTGGCAATCCACACTTTAAACTTGGATTCCATTTTCCTATGATACACTTACCCTTTCTAAAATATGTCAAAGTTTCCTTAATAAATCTTTATTTACAGTTATCCAATAAAAGATATCCAGTGTGCAGCTTCCACAAGGACTCAGCACATTAACGAGTCAGTTAATGGGCTGAAAATTGTTAGCTTTGGTTCAAAGGGTAAGACTAGCTAAGATGTATCTCAACACATGTACTAGGTAAGTGATTTGATATCACAGTATGACTTATTTCCAAAATGAAAAAAAAAAAAAATTGAAATTTAAGAAACAAAGGGAGCTCACCAGGACTTCCAAAACAAGAATGCCAAAATAAAGAAAAAAAAAATAATAATAAAAATCCCCACACTGAAAAAATAAACTGATTTCTATCAAAGTCTGTGTTCTTACAAGCTGCAAAGTTATAATCTGGGATTTCAATAGTGGTTGAAACACTGGGACTTCAGTCCCCCACCGCTTTACAGGCTGCAAGCAAAACAAATGTGTGATGCCTTAGTATGAGACTTGCCATTGTAGTGTTCTGCTGTGAAGATAAAAAATAACTATACAGTTGCAATAGATATGTGTGATAAAAACAAGAGTGCAGAGATAGTAGCCCTGTTCTGTAGAAAATTAGAGAATTTGGAAATTTGTTTTTTGACTGGAAATGACAACCAAAACTGAATTTCAATTCTATGAAACATAATGAAAAGACATTTTTAAGGAAATTACTTAGCTTGCTTTAAGACAAAAAAAATATCATTTTTTTGAAGTTTGAAAGAAGGAGCTAAACTAGATCTTCAGAGATCATCTTACTTGTGTCTCCAATACATTAATTAAGATTAACTTAATTCTGAAACCAACAACCTATGTGATTTTTCTCCTGAGGTCATTTTTCAGACAGTGATCCACAGTAAAATTTAAAAGTTGGGGTTTGTATTTAAGCTTGCCGATAAGAAGCCACCACTGTGTCATCTCTGACCAAAGAATATCTTCCCTTCAAAGAATATCCAAAGTTCTGCAAACTGCTAAAGTGGCATCAACTGTCAGCAATAGATTAGTTTTGCAGTGCTTGGTGGGGACAAATATCCCAATTAATGCTGTGGTATTAATTCATGTTGTGCTAGAGCTGCTGGTCAGGATGCTCAGTAAACAACTGCAGAAACTACCTCCTAGTTTCAAGAGGTAAAGGCATTTCAGTTTATCAATGACATTAAAATCTAGTTCCCCAAGGGTGAAAAAATGGCCCCTAAGAAAAGCTGTAGTGGGTAGGGGTGGTGGGTTTTGGTTTTGTAAATATTTAACCAACAAGAAGAAAGATCTTTCCGTTCATTCACTGCCTATTCCAGCTTCAAGATTCCCTGAAGACCATTTTTTCTTAGCCTGTTTGGACCAAAACTAAGGATCTTTGGTCCCAGGGAGTATTTCAGTTTTTGAATCAATTCCAACACATAAAGTAGAAGCAGAAAAGAGCAGTATTTTAAACTTGTCAGCACTGGGAAATAACATTGCCATCACCTGAGTTTCCTCCAACAATATGCATAGTGAGAGACTGCTGCAAAGACTTTTTGCTAGTGGCAGAAGAATCTATGTTGTAGAAGTGCCTAAGAATTGAGGCTTATAGTTCTCCTCTGGCAATTACAGAAACAAGGATAAAGACTCTTCTCCAGCTAAATGCAAAACAATGCAAACATACGCTTTTATACAAGTCTTTCTACGCTAAAAAGTACTTCTAAGGGGAAGCTTTATTTTCAAGTGCTCCTCACCAATTCCATAAATTACACCAATTCAGAAGAAAACTAATAGTAACTATTTCCAGACTTGACATGACTTTGCAAAACCAACACAAAATTACAGAATCATAGAATCATTATGGGTTGGAAGAGACCTTTAAGTTCACCCAGTCCAGCTGTTAACCCGGCACTGCCAAGTTACAACTAAACCACATCCCTCGGCACTGCACATACACATCTTTTAAATACCTCCAGGGATGGTGACTCTAAATGTCTCCTGGTGCAAGTCAAGGCCACTTCCTCTTGTCCTATCATCCGGGACCTGGAAGAAGAGACTGCCCCCCACCTCGATACAACCTCCTTTCAGGTAGTTATAGAAAGTACATACTCTATAAAATTATTTTCTCTCTCATTTATTGCTTCTTCTTTGGAACAGTGGACAAATAAAGCAGCTAAGTTCAGATCATGTATTAATATTTGCATTTCTAAATATCTTATAGAGAAGTTGAAATCTGTTGGACAAAAAAAAGAACAATCCAAATCAATTTCAAAAAGGCAATTTTGTTTTCATGTTGCTGTACGTTTCTTCTGAGTGAATAATCATACACAAGATTGCAAGGAGAGGTTTGCTGTGGCTCAGACTACAACTAAATGAGAATGCAAAAAGCAGACAAATAAGAGTGAAAACACTATTTCCCAAGCCACAGGATCCTGATGTCTGGCTGCCACAGCAGGAGCCACTCTGTGTTACTGAGACTATTAGTCTCTCTCACAATCTGAGACATAAATGATCCATAAGAGAATTCATTGCCTTTCTACCCAATTAAAAAACCATGTTACCACAGCAGTGAAACAAAACCAAAACAAAGACCAACTGAAACATATCAAAGCTTTTCTGTTAAAGTTTCTCAGAAAGGAAGGTAGAGCTGAGGGAGTGGAAAAGCATCAGGACTTCATGGAGTCCCGAAATGTGGTGAAAGGGAAACTTTAACTGCTTGGTAGAAGCAGATGGCAAACATGGGAACTTCTTAGCAACTGCTTCTTACACCACACTGCCTCATCAGATGTGAGCCAAGAAATTGGCTCATTCTCTTGAAGTTCACTGAAGAACTTCCCATACGGGATTTATTGGCAGCTTGTCTATTACTTCAAGCTTGTTGTAAACCACCTGGTTTAATCTTAGCATCGAAGAGCTGGGGATTCAATTTATGAAACTTTTTAAAGTTTTTCTGAGTCCATAGCAGTTAAATATATTTTGCATCCCATCTGCTTTCATTCTTGTTTCGTCCTCACAAGAAATTATTCTGGTAACAATAACACTTGGGCAGAAGTTGAAGCCAGGAAACACAATAAATGATTATTCTGGAAAATACAGAAATGAGGAGTTTGGTCATATCCATTTCACTGCAAAAGCCAAAAAGAATTGCAAAAAAGAAAAAAATAAAAATAAAAATCTATAAAAATAGTATCGGCTCACAACCTTAAAAAAAAAAAAAAAGAAAAAAAAGAAGAAAAAGAAAGAAAACACTTGATCAAGTCTCTCTGAGGGTCTGGAAAGAGAAAAAAATAGCTGTTAAGATAGCTTAGAATAGCAGAATTTGACTTCAAGAATTATCAAAGTATTTCACCTTTTCATTAATAGAAGTGGAATTGCATATTTCATGACATGTTTTTTTGGTGGTCCATTATGCCATATTTTTTTACATCTACTTCCGTTTCTAGTGTTGTATAAAGCCACATTACTATTCTACATTGTAATGAATGAAAAAGTAGCAAACACTTTCCTTCATCTAATAAGAGAATTTCTATTTTCAACAGCACTCAGAACCTCTGGACATACCTTTCTTCCTAGTCAGATTCCTTGACTTTTGTCTGGAAAGGACTTGTTAAAGATGTGCATTTTCTATAGTAGTTAATTAAGTCAAAGCTGAACCAAATTTTAGAGTAGAGAAAGAAATTCTAGAACACACACTATAAAGTAGCTGTCAGACTTTGGCATAAAATTTAATATCTTAGGTTTTCC
>VXBW01006202.1:1376412-1404956 GCA_013400375.1 Thinocorus orbignyianus
ATAAATTCTAAGAAATCAGAAGTGGACTTATAATTGAGATCTTTTGCTGACATTAGAAATGCTTACAAAGACTTAGTGGAAAGCTCCATCTCTTCTCTTCCACAGTAGCCAATTTGTCTCTACTGAAGCTTGTCTTCTTGTATATACCCACCTATGCTTTATTTACAGGAAATATATTAAAAAAGTACAGAGTTTTCACTGGAGGTCCCCTCAGATAAAATTACAATCTGGAAGAAAGCCTGTATTATCCCCAAAAGATGGTTTACATGGTGGGTCCTATGAAAGTGAGTCACTCCCAAAGCACAGTTTTAAATATATGGGGAGTCACAGAGTATAAATTACAATGGCCTTTCCTCAAAGCCTAATGCAGATGGAATGAAACTGCACTTCTCACCTTCAAATGAGGCTTAAAAAAAAAAAGAAAAATTATCTATTACCACGTAGATATCAACTCTGCAGAGGTGGTCGATTTCATTATCACACGTGTTGGATCCAGCATCATTCAGAGATTTGAAGTAAAACTGCCCTACTTTTTCTTTGAATTGAGTATAGATAAAACAACTGGAGCCTGACAAAGACAAAAGCTATCTTTTATTAGATGCACCTATAACCCAGTAAAATGTTTCTCTTTAAATAAAAAACAAACCTAAACAAACAAACAAAAAAGACAATAGCAAACAAAACCCGGATCTTCTGGTTGTGATAAATTAAAATGAAAGATCTGAATACAAATCTATTCCTTGCCTACTGTGTTCAGTTTTAGTACTCAATGAAAAACCACCTTGTTGTACCTTGTAAACTATGACAGCTTTTGCCTTGGTCTTTACTTCCTTCTTTGGGTCACTTTTTAGTGTTCAGCAAAATCGTACAATAAAAGGAATTCTCAGCTTAAGGGAAATCTGGAAATATATTTGTTATTAGAGTTATTTTCAGTTGCTCATTTTAGGTTATTGCCCTGTTGTCTGATGGTGTGTAAAGAAACAGTAGTATATCTCACTCGTGTTTTCTGAAAATTAAAATTCCTTATGTCATGCTAATTAATTTCCACAGAGAAGACAGTTTACTTTATTAGAAAGATTAATGAAAAATATTGCAGAAGACAAGATTCTGTCAGGCAGCTGCAATGCCAAATTTTCTCTCATTGGAATTGCTTTAAAGTGTCTATGGTATCCGTTAGCAGAGTCTGCAACATTCTGCCTTTTCCAGCCTATTTAGCTTCACAGATTGAGGAAAGTGCTGGCCCACAACAGATAAAGATAATGGAAGGAAGCACTAGTCTACTTAAAACTGATGAAAAGCAGTAATTTTACTGTATCACTTTCTCAGCATAAGCAGCCTATTCAAATGCAGCATTATTTGTTCATCTGTATATTTGGAATAATGTTTATCTGCCTTGCATTAACCTGGTCTTATCAAAATGACTAATTTGTACATGGAACCATGTACAAATGTTCTTGGAAACAAGAATTTCGTATCATCGCACTCTTTGTGTTCAGACAGTTCTAAACAAGCCATGCAAATGAAAAAAACACATGAGGAAAGAAAGAAAATCCTAATCAGCCCATTTTCCTCCCATATATAGGTAACCACTTGTCTAGATTTTAGAAAAGAACCAACTGAAAAACTTCTGGGATGTGGAAAAAAGGGAAAGTTTTAATTATCTTTAATACAAAGTACTTTATGCTTTTTAAGGCAAAGAATATATTTTTAGTATTTCAGCAATGTAAGTTAGACCTTTCTTCTATCTAAAGCTATAATGCCTTTTAATCAGAAAGTAAGTCAGACAACTTGCCGCTTTATTGCTTGACAAAGTAACTCATTGCTTTTCTCTTTGAATGCAAAGAGACTACATTTTAACCACAAATACACCCTCATGGCTCCCTGTATTTGTCAAAGTGTGGATGCTAAATATCAAACTAGTCTTTGATCAGATTTAACATTAGCTACTCAGCACCATTCATCTTTTCCCAGATAGACATTGTTCTTGTTAACATTAGCATGAGTTTGGCCATGATCAGGGAGAAGAAAATAGTGTGATGGCTGCTAGTAAGTAATAATTGTCATTATTCAATATGACAAAATGTCTGTATTCATCCAATGTATAAGCTGGGAAGCTCAAAATTTATATTATCTTTCCTCCAAATAACAAAATTTACATCTGGATTCTCTGAAAACAAACACTTTGCTGAACTTCCTTAAGAAACACATTGGTTATTTCTAACATCTTGCAAAAAGATTTTTAAAACACTGTGACACAAACCTGTATTCGGTCATTCCATATAACTTCTCCTCTGAACTACAAACTCTATATTTCATTTGAGAGTTCATCTTAAAACATATTGGAAAACATATTAGAAGATAGGACTTAGACCAGTGACCTCCAATATATTTTTTAATCTCCTGCATATATTAAAAAAGCAACAATAGTGGTTTTTGAATAGCACCACTCATACAGAGATCAGTGCTACTCTAAACCATGACATAAGAAGGGGGTTTGGACTGTTCCCCAAAGAACTGCTCAAGCGGGAGGTAAAGATGAATGATGGCTAAAAAACTTGTAAGAGCTGAAACTAAGTGTTCACCAAGCAAGTGTTCCCAGCAATAGCTGGGAAAGGCCAACTTGAAGAGACAGAAAAAGGCAAAGAAAGCCCATGGAAAATCCCATAGAAAGAAGATACATCATAATAGATGCTGAACAGAACAGCCAGCAATAAGACACAATTAGAGAAAGATGGATTAAAGAAAGATAAGGAAACTGAGATTTCTTTATCAAACTATGATGGACAGCGTCAACCCAGTATCCTTGTCTTAAGGTCAATCAGAATTTTCTTCTCCTATTTTCCTAATGCTCTTGTAAAGTCAACCCTTTCCTCAGCAAGGTGGTTGGAAACATACGTGTGACATTTACATTGTGATATAATGAACCAACCTATACTTTGTCACATTTAAAAATAAACACATTTCTACATGCCTACTGAGAACAAAAACTTTAATGGATGTGAAAACAATTACAGTTGATTTCCAAAGTGCCAATATGAGGCACAGTAATTGAAAGCACCATTTAAATAACAATAATATGGATATGAAACATGTACCCATAGTTTATAACAACATGATGTGCTCTATACCATTAACTTTTAATTAACTCCAATTTTGCCACAATTAAACTCAATTAGAGCAGAATGTCTGACATTGCAATTAGCTGTATATAAACACCCCAGTTGGTGTCACATTGAATTAATGTCTCCTGATGGTGGACTCTCTTTCCAAGGATAATGGATTTACCACCATCAGGCTGTTAATTGGACCTGGCACCTCATGTGCTGTATGTATCTGAGACATAACACCAGAACTTCGTTTCCTGAACAACTGTGCTTGTCAGAGCTACACAAATCTCAATTGCAACTTAGCCAAATTCTTTACTGCACTGTATGTTCTGTAATCATTCCCATAGAGAAAAGCTCTTAAAGATCTGAACAACTCATTTTTTCCATCCTAAGTTTTACATTCTCTTTTCTACTCACTTTTTCATCAACAATTAAAACTGTTACACAGCAAAAAATACCATAACATATGTAGAAAAAAGTTATCATGTCCATTGGTAAGCACCACATTATTGAAATAAACCATTACTTGCTAATAAAGTTTATTTTGAACGTTTTGTTTCCTCTGTCCTTTTTCATGTTAGAAGTTAAATTCTAACTCATAATTAGTCCTATTGAAATCATTGGGGTTTGGCTTCATATTTTACAGACTCAATGGGAAGCAGTTACACAATGACTAGTCTGAGTTCATTATTAGACTGTTGATACAATTATGCTACCCCAAAGACAACTATTAAGATGGTACCACCTATAGCATCATTGCCAACTTCACTGCTGAGCAACTTGTGTGTGACTTAAACCACTCAGCGCTAGTCACAGAACAAGTCAGCATTTACTACTAGTAAATTCACTAATACCTGACTTTAAGTAGCAAATCTGTGAGATAAAGGTGACAGCATAAGTAAAGGAAGAAAACTGATCCTAACACCTTTAAGAAAATGATTATTTAAGTCCTCTGAATTTTCTAACAACCGTTAGGAAAAAGTTGCAATGAATCTAACGCACCAGACAAGTGAAATTGAAATATTGGCTTCACAAGGGGAAAAGTGAGCATCTACTTCCCTGCACACTTAACCCTAAAAAAGCTATAGAAAAAAAAAAAAGTACACAAAGTCATGTATGAAATACAGAAACCTGGAATATAATCTACCACATCTTTTAAAGAGCTAAATCTTGTCTTTAAAGATTCTTAGTATCTAAAAATCTAACACTAAGTGAAATCAATGCGTAATAGAGCTACTTAAATACTAAGAGCTTTGGGGTTTTTCTGTTTTGAAAATGACACATTTTAGCTCCAATTTGTAAAGAAACTCTGGCTTCCTTTCCTATTGTCCCAATTCTTCCATTTCACTCCTGTTTAGGATAAAGCAAACAGCCTGTCCAGAAGCTGGTAAATTCTCCATGCTACTCACATAGGCCGAGTTCTGTGTTTTGAAATGGAATCTTATTAATAAGCAGCTTTAGTAAGTCTAGCTTAAAACGATGGTTAAAGCTCCATACTTATGTCCTAGTGTTATTTGTGAAAAGATAAAAGAAAATTGACCCAGTAGATATGACTTATCTCAACTATACGCTTCTCAAAAGTTTTGGGATTTGGAGCAGAATGCAAAATTGGTTAAAATCATACACTTTAAATTTGTCATAAAATACCATAATTTGTGCTGCTGAACAGCAAAAATTAAGATCAAGTAGCTTATATCAGTAACTTATCTTCTCACATAATCCCAACAAGGACACCGGCGGGAGCAAAAGAGCCTTCAAGAGAGGTGCAGCTTTGAGCCACTACTGATGCTATATGAGGGGTAACATCTACTAAATCACCAATACTACTTCTTTGGGGGTAAGAATGTGCTCTTGAAGTCTGCAGAGTAAGTGGATTATAATGTGCATATTTTGCAGGAATTGCAGAGTTCAAAAGGCCAGGTTCTATGGTCGTTTCCAATAATACCAAACAATCAGATATACAGACTGAAAAATATGATGGAGACAGAATAAGTGATAGAAGTGTGTTTAGGAACATGTTAATGACTATCCTAATAAAGTCCAGAACAAAACTTAAGGATAAAGGGGGAAACCTCATAACAAGGTAGCAAAATACTTCCAGTACTAGGAATAAACATGCTTATAACATTCTTGGCATTGTATCTGCCACTGGGGAAGGTTCTGGTTAAGTCTCAAATGCAAATGCATATACCTGAAGTATGCCCTGAGAGTGCTACAGCGTATCGTATATGAATACACTGTAAATACTAATTGCAATTGAACATGCAATGCCCACACTGTCATTTTAAATAATTTGAGCAGAATCTATTGAAAAAAATATATATAAAATCGTTATATGCAACTGATGGCTTTTATTTGTAATCGTTGTCACTGAATCACATCTTCAGTGTTTATAAAAAAAAAAACACCCAAGAATGGAATTTCCTTTATAAGCTGAAAATTTTCAAAAAAATATATATCACATCTTTTTTGCTTACTAATTGCTACTATTCTAAGAATTTGATTTACAAACAGAAAAAAAAAAAAATAAGTTCTTGAAAACCGGTTTTATTCACAATACAAACCTTTTTCAAAAGCCTGTAATCTGACTGCTATGCTTTGGGGAAATGACTTGAAGCCTTTCTAAGAGATATAATTTTGCTTTTAATTGCAATTTTAATTCAGAATTCAACTAATCAATTCACTAATCCCACTCACTAGAATTTAGGAGACAACTTGCTTTTTATATTTCAGCCTGGGTAGATCAGTCAAGAATTGACATGGGAAATTATTTATACACTTGCATCTACAAGTTCAAAGCATGTGGTAGGGGTAGGAAAGCACAGCATTGATCAAAGCCACCAATAAAGAAATGGAATGAAATTAAATGAGTACCCTCAAACACCTCAATTCCTTTAAAGCAATTTCTTTCATGAGTATACTGCAAGTATCAGTTGCAAATAGGTTTAACAGGAACCGAGTATCGGTATCATTACATGACTTAGTACCTTAAAATTAATAGTGAATGTTAATTTTGCAATTTAAAACCTGACAAAATGCAGTGTGTTTTCCAAATTGATGTATTGTTAATATATTAAAGGTTACAAATGCCGTTACAGTCTCCTGCTTCTCTACTGCCACATCTGTGTTCTGCAAAACTGAATGACAAGCAAATTACATGTTTGGAGAATCAGTTTGCTGGCTTTTAAAGCGCATAAACATAGCAGACTGTGCTTTAATGTACCGGTTTCATGTACAGCAGATCCACAATTCAACCAGGTCAGTGTCACTGGTGAACCCTGCACAAATTTTCATATCCCAAGATTTGAACTTAGAAATGCTTTAGACCTGACAAGTACCAAAATTCCTGTTTTTTCCACGAAATTTCTATTGGAAACTCTAGATTTCTGAGTGAGATAAAGACTGCAACGCTCTCTGAGGAAAAACTCCAGTTACTGAAAATAAGGCCTTCAAACTTGTGAATCCCAAGTCTGTTGAGTGAAACTCAGTCTTTCTCTAGAGTAGGAGATAATTATCATACTGATCATGAGGACACTAGAAGCTCATATAAAATAGCTGCCAGCAGGGTATTCTTTAATATCAAATGTTTTCTTTCTTCTTTAGAGGAGAAAGTGTAAAATGCAGCAAAGTTACATAGGATATAGGGAATATGTGTTATTTTTGGAATAATTTCTTCACTCCTTTTTTGTTCACTCTACTAGGTTTCTCTAGTAACAAGGAAACAATGAAAGTATTTTACAAATTGTTTTAGATAACAACAAAAATTGGTAATTTAAAACTGTTGTGATTTTCCTCCTCTTAGTAATTGTTAAGTAGTAAATTGTAATCTTGTTATTAAATTCTATTAAAGCTTCTAAAACTACCAGAAATATAACAGCAGTATCCTGCTTTATTTGTTCTCATCTACAAATAAAAACTATAATCTATGTTCATATCACCTGTGTATTATGTATACACAATACATTTAAGAAATATATATAATAGAGCCCTAAACAGATAATAGGTATTGTTCCATACATTGCATTCAGATATCTGAATTACCAAGATGTAAAATAAATACTAAGAATAATGTCAGAGCAGAGGCTGGGAAGAATTCTGTGAAAATGAACTAGCTCTATTTTGCAAATTTAAACTGCAAATACAACTGCAGAGCAGGGTACGCTATATAACACGCATGCTAATGACAAATACTAGAAGAAATTATAATTAGTATTTCTCCACACCTCTCATACATATAGCTGTTTCAGATAGAGGTTCTCCAGCTCCACACCATCCTCTCCAATATTTTACCCATGTGTTTTCCCATTGAGAAGCTCTCAGTCCCAATGGGACTGTTTTCTGATCCTGTGCACTTTAGTGCTGGACTTCCAGAGAGATCAAAGCAGAACATTTACCATGCCCTGCTTCTGCTGCCAGCAGCATAACAAGTTTTGGCAAAATGTTTTGAATAAGATAGAAATGCTCTCAGATGAAAAAACGTCCTTGTGAAGTAACTTCAAAAGGATCAGGATTGCAGTTAATGTATCTGTCCTTGCAAACTTTTAGTCACACCTCTGCACAATGAGTTTTCCCAACTCATCCTCTAAAGAAAAGTTACAAAGTCCCTCAAAACAAAAAGATCCATCATATCAGTCTAAACATATGGTGGTTTACATGAACCGCTACAAAGAAATTATCTTGTTGAAAAATCTTAAACTAAAGTCACATCTTGTTAATAAACCACCAGAAAATAAAAAATAAAAATAAAAAAAAAAATCAAGGCATTCACTTAATATATATAGCTTCATTTCAAGGAATATATCTAATTAAGAAATAATTAGTAATGACCTGAGTAAACCAGGACAAAGATAGCAAGACTTTTTAGCAGTTACATGTTAACAAAACAATGCCATGTAAATCGTACATAACAGGAGAATTCTCTTCACGCAATACTCTCTAAATATTTCTAACTGTAGTTCCTTGCGCCTCACACTCATTTGCTCTTATAAACTGAAAAAGATCTAAAGAAAGAAAAATGTCAACACGGAAGAATCACATTTCCACTAAAGTTTTCACCACTAATAAAGGGGGAAATAAAGATTCTCACAGCTCTGTTTGCCGTGTGAAGTATTGACAACTCCTACAGTTCTAAGAGTTTCATTAGTTGTTTTCTTGAAATTCCACCTATTGAGTTCCGCCTGTCATTTTTTTAATTTTAAAGAGATAAAAATGTAACTGCCACAAAGAACTCCTAAGTTCAGATGATGTGAATCAAAAAGAGCCCAGAAGCCAGATCAAAAGGAACTCATCACTCAAATGCTCATGCAAGTTTTGGGGCCCTGACATATTTTAAATTCTTGGGACAGGTACCATTTCAGATTGTGAGAGTAGGATGCCTAAGGTTCAGCACAACTGAAGTCTCCACAAATAACTGAGAAATACTGTAATTAAGAAATAATGATAGTGCACCGGCGATTTCATGCTGTCAAGCATGGAAACAGGATTTCCATTTGGCTGCAATAGAAGTGAGATTTGAGTGGAACAGAGAAAGTAATTATATATAAATCTATTAGAATATGCTAAGGTTTCTGATATCTACATTTATGTTTACACACTGACACATACTTTTGGACATATCTGTAAGTATTTAATCTAAGTAGAGTAGCAAATCAACCTGCACACAAATATATTTGCAACAGGCTGAAGTACAGCTGCATTTTTTAAAGTGGATTGGTATACGAAGTAGTCTCTTGTCTGATTGGTAAATGTTATCAATCAGAACTATATTCACAAAACATGCCTTTCACCTGTGATGCGAAAGGAAAATGGATTCAATTTGTGATCATGCAACATCAGTCAATTTGTTAACTTAGATCCAGCTGCAGAGCCAAACTGTGCTGCTAACTATACCCTTGGCACACTATTCAAGAATAGTTAATTGCCATCAATGAGGTAACAGAGTGACACCTGATTTATTTTGGGGTTGGGGGGAGATGACCCCCAAAAGGTTTTAATTTCACTTCCACAGTTCAAAATGTAAAATTTCACTATCACCCACCCACAACCAGTCATCTGCCTCATCTGTGGGCCTGAGAAAAAGATGAATCCTACAGTGGGCTTAAAATATAGCAGTCAAAAAGTTTTGAAGATGGCACAGGCTGGTGAATCGTGGACTCCAACCTTTTTTTTTTTTTTTTTTTTTTTTTTTCCCTTTAAATTTTTAAAGCTCCCTTTTGAGACTGACCACTTTTGAGCAGACCACAACTCCATTGTTGGCAGAATTAAGTATATTTTCAGAATTAAGTATATATTCCGTTATTTGCAATGAACTAAATGCTAGGAACAAAAATTAACATGCTTTCCTAAATTAACATGAATAATTTGGCAGAAGAGATAGACAGTCTAAAAAGCATTAAAAAGGAAACGAAACTCATTTTTATACCAAAATTTCTTAGCAAGACATATCAACTACCTAGGCTGTTCCACCAACATTGAAGAAAAGGTAGGCTCATACAGGAGGTAATCCAGTCAAGGGTTTCCAGAACACAGGTTTCTAAGGGGATCTACTTATGAAAGTAGATTAGAACGCATGAAGCCGTACAGCTTTTGTGAAGATAGTGGAAAAGTTATATACAACAACAAAACCAGTTTATGCATAAATGTCAGTTATGCATACCCCTAGCAACACTATTATAGAGAACATAAAACAGGTCAGAATGCCTGAATAAGGAAATACAAAAAAAGCGTAGGAAAAGTGTAAGTGAATAACATAAAGCATCTAGAATATGGAGGAGTAGAAAGGTTACGGAATGATGTTAAGAGTCCAAGGGAAAAAAAGATGCAAGAAGGTAGAAAATAAAAAAGAAGATCATAGGAGAGGATAAGACAGGCAATATGATTATCTTTCAGGTACATAAAGAACAAGAGGTCAGAAAGGAGACAGCGGGAACTCTGGCTGCAGACAGGAAATTATTGACAAAAAAATATAATGAATTCATTGCCTTAGTTCGGGGGGGGAAGTTATTACAGATCATACTTCAGTTTCCATTTTAAAGAAAGAAAAAAAAAAAAGAAAAAAGAAGCTCTAGATTGTTATGAGTCCACATTTCCAAGATGAAGAAACAGCCACAGAAATCAAGATACTGCCATCATGTCCATCACTGCATAAGGCTGGAAACTATTAGGAATGTTTTCAAGCCAAGATTCCACACGTTCCTATAGGAAAACTTAAGGTCAGGGGAAAAGGCAAAGTGTCTTCCCAGGTATTTATGCTGCACCTAGAACAATGAACCTTCAATATATTTTGAGGGTTGCTAAAATACAAATAGATGAGGAAAAGAGACAAACAAACTGATCATACTAAAGAGTGAAGAACTATCATGATGACATATGAATGCCTTGAAATGCAATTAATATGTAATTCCGAAAGTAGTTTCACAGACTATTAACATAATATGACAAAGACATTATTAGTCTCCTCTTGTTCTACTGAACACATCATTATTCTTTCCAGGAGTGATGTTCTACTAGAACACAATAATAATAATAAAAAATAAACAAACAAAACAACCATGAAAACAAATTTTGTCTCATTTGTTACTGTCTCAGTAAACTCCAATTTTTCTTTGTTTCTTACTGCTGTGCATTTCCAATTCTTCAATGAGAAAATACTAATTTTGTCTGGTGTCTGGAGTTTGCTTCATTTTTAGCATGGAAATCCAAGCCCACTACCTTGTCTTGACAGTTATAGGTTATACAGAAACCTTTGCTGATTTCTCCCTTTAATGAAACTTCACTCTGTTCCTCCTACAAATGACATGACAGAGCTGTTGAACAGCAGGAATGTCAAAGCCGTGCAAGCAGTTAGATCTAAGAATAAAGCATATGCCCTCCAACAAAACTAACTGTTGACTTTTGTGTGCTTTCCACAAATGATATGAGGATGCTAGTGGCTTCTGAAATGAATCACAATACCCTGCTGATATCTCATAACATTAAAGATCTACAGTATGTATTAAGTAGACTATTTACAGTAAAAATGAACAAGATATGGTAAATTAGAGGGTTTATATAAACTAGCTATCTTGTTCCCCCGAGACAAAATGGGATAACATACATAAAAATAACATGAATTTTAACTTCATTTCCTGTCAGGTTTTCTTTTTATCCCATAAACCAACCTTGGGAGAAAGAGAGATATTTCCAGTAGTTCAAAATCCCATTTAAACCCCAGCTGTGGAAGCAATTATTTAAATTGTATTTTTAAGAAATGTGACAGCGTAAAATTTATACGCTCAAATATTTGATTTATGCACACAAGTTATGGTGAGCACCTTTTTGGTCTTACTAAACAATTGATGCCAAGAAACTCCCCATGAATTCGAGTCTGCCCCTACATATCTCACTGAAAAATCTAGACTTTCGTTTCTGCTGGGTTTGTTCCTGTTGTTGCATTTCTGCATCCAGGCTTGGTGAAGCATCTGTTAATCTTGGTATTTCATAATCTCAGTGGGAAAAAAAATAAAAAAGAAAAAAGAAAATAAAAGAAAATATTAAAGAAATACTAATTATTTTTTAAGAAACAATACCTGGTTTTGTCCAGTTTATAGCACCTTAAAATAATGCCTTCTATGTCTAAACCCATTTGTTACAGAAGAACAGGAAACAACATATTTTTGACTAATCTATTGCTTTTAGTTTGTTGATGAACAGTGTTTTTTCAGTCTGACAGATTCATTTACTTCACCCTTTTCTCATACAAATAAAATCAGTACTAAGTTGCAAACAATCAAGTAAGAAACAAAGTTCAATACCAAGTCCATATTGTCAGAAAAAAGAACAACTTTCCGTAAGATTCATAGAGTCCTCTGTAGATTAATGTTATTTTATGGTCTGAATTATTTATTGCATTTTACAGACACCAGCTTGTTAACGAGACACAGGGACATCCTAATCCTCATATCAAGCACCTTAGATTTATTCAAGGCATCTCAGCCAGGCTACACTGACAAGTGGCACTGGCATAAAGGTGTTGCTGAGGGCTGAGATCCGTGTAACTGGTGGAGCTCTCTATCAGTAACTGAACTCATGTGGTCACACGCACACTACATCAACATAACATACCATCAAGAGCAGTGAAACCTTGCTGCTCCGAAACAATTGGCCACAGGGAAAGTTTCAGAAGGAGTGTAACAACAGAGCAATGTTACCTCCAAAGCAGATTATCTGAACCTCCTGTATTTTGCGCCTTCAAAGCTTGTAGAAGCAGAAGGGATTCTGATACGAAATGAGGGTTGATTTCTTCTTCCTATATGAAAATACTTATTTTGGAATAATAACAGTATAACTTAGTTTCAGTTGTGAATTGACCAATTTCTGATGCTAAGACTGATGCTGTGCTAACATAGGTTTATAGAAATTACAGTCTGTGACTATTATAGGAAGAGGAGTGCAACTGCTGAGATGTAAATCCCTGTGCTAGGTTAAGATTATTCACCTACCCCAGGACACAGAGCAGTCTGCAGCTCCTTCACATGCAGGTATAACAGAGGGAACTTCATGTTTTTTCATGAGGCTATCTACATGTTTTTGAGATCCCACCTATAGCAATTCACTGTTTTTAGCATTCAGAGTGATGATCTTTCCTCTTCTGCACACATGTTGTCACCAACTTGCTCACTGAAAACCCCACGTAGGGACAGCCAAATTTCAGGTAATGCTGCCAGGCAGCAACCTAATGGCACCTTCTCAGGCAATGTTCATTTCCCTCTCTGTAGTCAATATACGAAATTAATTCAAAATAACCCTCTCTGAATTTACCTGGTGCCCCAACATGCGAACATATTACAGAATATATATGTAAATATATCGATATAAAAAAAAAGAACACAAAATCTCATGCACTTTCTACATTACATGTAACAAGTTACAGTGATCTTTTTCACTGCCAGAATTTTCAGTTGTGTGTCAGTTGATCTAGCTGCAGCTCATTTATACAAATAATTTTCTAGCTTATTAATAATCATATCCAAAAGCTACACAAGAACTTTTTTTTTTTTCCCAGTGATATTTTCTTTCTTTTCTCCTTGCTAAATAATCAGGATTCCTCCCTGAAAGTTTGTTCTCTGCCATTATTCCAAGCTTTTGAGGTGCAGTTTGGGAGTATCAGTACTTTAACAGGTTTTCTCTGTGGTGCTTTACTGATGCATTAATTAAATCACATCCTTTAAACTGAAATTCATGTGTTTACAAGACAAAACTGCTCCTCCCGTGGAAGGCTGAGTGACTTCTTTATTTCAGGATATTAGTGGGAGATGACTAAGATCTGACATTCCCCATCAACTGGTTTCACCTCAAGACAGAGCACATTGCACTTCAGACAATTCTGCCAGTGCAGATAACCAAGATTAAAATACAGTTTAAACCAGCCTTGAAGATAGAAGCAAGTTTGTGGCTTTCTTTCTCAAAGAGAAGCCTGCTTCTGTGTGCCCTCTATATATCTCCACACTGCATATTGCAAAGATTCAGTATGAGGGTATGATAAATCACTCTGAAAAGGATGTGGTTGCACTAAAATGGACTTATACAGAAGACAAATACATTCTTCTGTAGAGGATAAATTACAGCTGTTCACTTCCAGCTTTTTGCTACAGTAATACTTTTAGTATCTGCAAAAATGCATTAAAGTACTTAGAAATCTTTCTCACAAAATACTCCTTGGCCCCTGACCAAACTAGTGTTCCTCATGATTGCAAAGCATTTGAACTATTTTGTTCATGTTAAGCACAAAAATAGAGTCCATTAGGACTGCAGCGTCACCCTAAATGTTTGGCCCAGTACAGAAACAGCAGTGTCATGTCATCCAAATTGAAGCTGTTCACATTACAGATTTGGTTGGTGTTGATTGGTCTGAATTATTTAGCCTATTCTCAGTCTACTTGAGTCCACAATACCACATAGACCGAATATTCCTAATTTGCTTTTCAGTCCTGCTAACATAAGTTTTCTAAATATCTCAGTCTGTCAGTACCAGTTGCAAGGCATCCTTTCACAGAAGTGTGATCTGTCATTATATTAAAAAAAAAAGCTGAAAGCTGATTTCACACCTCTGCTTGTTAAGTACTTTCTAAAGCAAATAAAGCTCTTCACTTAAAAAATAATTAAAACTAACTCTTCATTAACAGTTCAAATTGCCTAGGTAAATTTGGTCACAGCTCTAATTTGCGAGCTGTTGCTGAATAGTTTTATCAAGCTTCTTCATTTCATGCTTGCAAAGGATCACTTCCTGATTAATTCTCTTCCACACATATTTACATTTGGCAAGCAGTTATGAAAAAGCCCATCAATGGCAGCAACTCTTGAGACCCAACTGAAAGCCCCTCCATTGACTGATGCTTAAGATGTTACAGAACTGGATTTTGCTGCTGCAGGGATTACATGCTGCAGTAAGTGATGGGAAACAAGCTTAGGCAACTTCGGGCTTTGTCCAGTACCCAAGGAACAGCTACCCAAAATCTCATGCATTAACTGTAAAAAAGTTAATGGAATATTGTTGCCATTTCTCCCGAGCCTACCTAACCTTGTGTAAAGAACAAAACGTGGTTCTTTGACTTAGCAATTTTTGTTATCGTGGCCACGGCAATCAATATATGCAACTCCTCCTGTTTTTACTTGCATGAAAACATTCTGCCTATGAATACAGTATCTACATAAATGTGAGGCTTTGAAAATTAGCTCAGTGTTTTTAATTAACAGATTACCCCATAAGCAGTGTTTTTCAGCCAGTCCTCACTAGGCCTCTAATTCAACCTTTGCTTCCCAGCTCACTGGTCCTTGATCAACACTCAGTGCAACTCGACTTCCAGATTCATTGGAAACCTTTAGTACTGTTATTGCAGCTCTTTTTAGAAGCACTTGATTATTTTTTTTTTTTTTTTTGCTAGAATATGCAACTGAAAAGCCACTAATATTTCTGCTCTTCTGGAGTCAGAAAAGACTATGGATCTGAAGTGAACTCAGAATTGTACAGATTATCGTCAATTTTTGGATAGTATGTACCCTACATATTTGGACTAGAAAACCCATATTAAGTCTCCCCACCAAGTTCCTTCATCTGTTTTTAGACATCTGCACTTTTCAATACTAAATAAATTATTTGTCATTGTCTGGAATTTCCAACGAGTCTTATTTATTCAAATCTTGAGACAAAACGAAAGACATTGTTTTTGAGAGAGTATTTAGGCAATTGAACACCTTTTGGTCTCACTAAATAGGGGCTTTAGGCTACCCATTTATCTCACCAATGCAGAAACAATTCAATAATATGCCCATATTCTGCTTAAGCTCCTTCTTTAGAGCATCATTTAGTAGTTTCATCCTGGGCTGTAGCAAGTCCCAAAATAAAGCCATTCAATGTAAATTCACTAGTTTGCTCTGACCCAGAGAATTCCTGTCAGGAGGCTCTTTATCAAACCTCTTTAGAGGAAAAAAGCAATTACCGCACAGTTTTCTAAAACATTCTGTCTTTTCTGGGCATAACAACATCCTTACATCCAATCACTCTTCTTTATAAACAGTTTTCACTTAAAACGGGAGCTGACTGACATTCTCTGACGTTTATGGAGGCACCCCACCAAGTTACAGGCACAAACACATCCGAAACATCTACTGTCTTCCATGGGCAAACACTATTGCATGAGCATAGTTCCACATACACAAGAGAAAGAAAATGAATCACTAATGGCTAATTTCGACATAGTGGGTTTTGGACTTTTGCTGTCTCACCCAGCTTCCTCTGGAACAGATTAATTTTTTCAATAAAACCATCACATTTTCAAATGTGTAGCATTTGATTACCCTGACATCAATATTTTGGTGGAATTTCACATACTTGCTCATTTTTAATCAATTTAAATTTTCATAGATGGTTTCATAAAAATAAACTCATAACTCAATCAGATAAATAAGTCTGTTCCAGGGGGCAGGGTAGTGGGGTATCACTAACGTAGCTACCTTACGTTCCTCTTGCTAAATTGAGTTTCTTGTCCTAACAAACAAAATCTAAACTCATCTGAAAACACAACTACCATGCAAATGGGCTCCATCGAATGCACTAGCAGGCCCTGGCCCTCAGATTTTTACCCTAGTTTAAAATATTTTCTATCTTTTACTAAAAAAAATAATATTTAAACAGTATTTTTCATCAGAGAGGACTAACTCAGACAATCAACAATTGCCTGAGTAGAATTCAGTATTCCTCTAATTTAATCTTGCTTCTCTTGCAATTAATATACACTAAAACTCCTAGAGGTTTCTCAATATTCCTCCAGCAGAAAGAAGGTAGCAAAAAGCAGAATTTCAAACATTCAATGACAGAAACAACACCAAATTTCTAGAGTAGATTAAACGTTCCTAGCTAATTTAAAACATTTTGAGGTACACAAATGGTAAAATCTGCAAAGTTCTATCAAATACTGTGATCACCAAAGCTCTATTTTGTACCCTACTAACATTTTTTTAATTCTCATCCCTTGAGTATATAAACACTAAGCACAGGAAATAAATCAGGGCTCATGCACAGCAGTCCTCTGTATAGCTGGAAGGATTCAAACAGATTTCATCTTTTTATCCTTGCCCTTCCACTGATTACACACTTGACAGCATGACTGCTTGCAAAGAACTTATATTTTTTCATGGAGATCTCTTTTTTCTGTGTTTGCCCTTTGTTTTGAGCTTTTTCTTTCAGGACATCAATACTGGGCAGGGGGAGGATCTCAAACAAAAACAGAAAACAAAACCACTTTTGACAGAAATTTAAATGTCTTTTGGGTAATTGGTCTTTCAGTGTACCAAGAAAATCAAGGAGAAAATCCTGCTGCCTTCCTTACACCATGACACATCCTTATTGGAAAACAACGGGCTGGATTCAAAGATGAACTAATCAACTTGAGGGTTCTCCTACAGAACTTTTCAGCTACATTTTGCACAACAGGATGCCGGTGAACATGCTGAGCAGAGTGCTATATAACAGGTTAGAAAGCACTACAGCCTATTAGGATATACATTCACATTGCTGTGGATTATCTGCCACACTGCACTATTTGTATATACTCGCATTGCTTCAAAAAGGCTCCTCTAGGGAAATGTTTTTGTCTTAATTTAAGTGTATACCTTGGCAGATCAGATAGGAGGCCCATTTGTGGCTTGATGCATTAGGATGAAAAGACTACTATGATTTTCCAGTAAAAAAATTATTCAAGGTTTATACTTGAACACATTAAGGTGGAAAGCCACTGATAAAATTAGAAACAGCTGGTAAATGAAGACAAGGAACAGTGTTAAAAAGAGAAACTGCAATGCTTTTCTTTTAAGAAGGACATCAGTAACTACGATAAATCCTGTGTGAGTGGTTAACATACATTTCACTGTAGACCTGGACGGGAAATAAATATTTAAGTGTTGAAAGCCAACATATGGTAAATTTTAGCAGCACTGCTTGAGGAAGTATGACTAATCATCTAACTGGCGAACTCTTCCAGAGGAGGAGAGGAAAAGCGTTGAACATACAAATATTGGTTATCATGTAGCAGAAGACATAACAAAGAGGTCAGGGATGGCAGCCAGAACTGTCACCAGAGCCTGTGCTCCGCATGGGCTGGAGGACCGTGCACTCCCTGCTGCATGAGGATACGGAGGGCAGTTCTCCACACTTTAGCACAACCAGCAACATGCAAGTGAACCACTTCTGGTACAAAACCATTCAGTGTTTTGAATTCTGCTGCTCATCTGTATCAAAGTGGCCAGACACAATTTATTTGACTGCACATTTCAAGAGCTAGACAGAAAACATGAGTTGACAGATCCTCTATTTATACTACACATTTCAGGACATTGTAGTACTGTTATTTTGCAGATTTCAGAGAACATTTGTTAGAATTTCAATGGGGAGAAACATAGCATTTATGGATAAGGGAAGGAATCTTTAGTAAAACTGTTGTAGGAGACATACATCTGAGAAATATATCTCCTAACATTTTCATAATAAAAGAATCTTCTTTATCTCTATTAAAAGGTATCCATTACTTAAAATGGAGTTGAATAGTATATTCCATTGACAGCTTCACAATACAAAAGAAAAAGTATAACCATATAGTACCTTAGTGGCAACTTCCCTAAAAGATTTCCTTTTCTCTAAACAATTTTGTATTCACAAACAAATGCATACACAATATTCAGACAGTATTTCTATTAAAGATAAATGACAGAAATTACATGCAGAAACCAGAACAGAGTTTTGATTGCATGTAAAAATAAACACATTTACTATTTCCATAGGAAAAATGCTTCTTCTGGAAATTTTATACCACAGTACCCACAATTTAGTGTCCAATAACTGCAGCCCTTTCAAAAAGCAAATGCACATTCAAAAATATGTATTAGCAACACAGAAGCAGAGATCCTATTGCTATGAGCACTCACCTCATAATTGGCAATTGCTTCTCTATCAAGAGCTCGGGTCACAGAGACGTCCCCACTGATCTCATTGATTCTAAAAATTCCTTTTGGGTCTTGATCTACTCCCTTACCAGACAGTCGAAACTTTGCTCCCTCTGCCCCTTCACTGCTGATGACCTGCAGGGCAGAAAACAAGAAGATAAAGGGAATATTATAAAAACTTTTAAAATCAATCTAAAACCACATAAATAATTTTGTTCTTTTACTTAATGCCGAGGTATCTTCCCTACCAACAATATATAACTCTAAAGTATGGCTTCAATCACTCAAACACTCTGCAAGTTTTAGGTTAAACTCTGGAAAAGCTACTCCTCATGGCCTTAGCCAGTTCCTATCTTATCTTTGCCGCCTTCTATTTCACTCCTTAAAGTTTCTATTATCCTATTGCTACTGTATTCACTACATGTTTAGAACATGACATTTTATTTAATTCTGTGTTTTTCCAGTTGAATTAATAAAATAGATACAAACTCACACCAAAAAAAAATATTCCAATTAGTGGCATAGAGCATAATTTATTTCACAACAACCCCTACAATACTAGGTAGCCATCACATGTTATTTTCCACTCAGTGCCTTTTATTAACCATTGTAAATTCATCACAAAATAGACTACTTTCGGGTTGGCCTGTCATGTTCCACTCTTCCACCCCATTACGTTGCCTTCTACACTCCTCTTTTCCCAGGACTTTAAGCTGAGGGAATAAACTCCTCATGAAAACATCTGTGTATCCTGCCCAGAACTCTGCTTAGTCACACAGTTGGAATTTTTCCACTTTCCAAACTCAGATATATATATACACACACACGGGTGCCTGGAAACTCCTTGTTACTATCACTACCTTGTTCCTTCATGAGAAAAAAATCCCTAAAAATCCAATTTCAAGGCTGTCTCACATTAGCAACAGTAGCATATGTAAACTTGCAGAGCTACACAATGTTTGTTATAAGCTACACGGTTTGCAAATTTGTATTTGTACACCAGAATCTAGAAGGATTATAAATTAATCTTGCCCTTTAAGGCTGACAATCTTGTCAAACCATTCCTTCCTTCTGCTGTTTCATGTTCTTTTGTCTCTGGCAATTTCATATCATTAATATTTCCGCAGAAACATTAAGTCAAGTATTTATATGCTGGTTTGAATTACAGCTCAGGAAGTGGAAGGGAAAAAGCAGCCTTAGAAAGCTGGACCCGCTCCCATTTTGAGAAAATAAATATGCAGGGTGTTTAATAATGTCCCTGAGGAAATACATGTTTGTTGCCCTGTTGCTGTGGGTTCAGCAATGCTGGTTTGCAGATTACTGGGCAGTGAGATTTTGACTAAACTCCATAATCATTATTCCTTTATTTTAATTGAGAAAAAATTGCCACAAGTTATGAAATAGAAAATCAGCATTTTCAGAGATAAAGTTTCAATTCTGAAACCCTTTGGGGAAGGGAAACATTTTAAAGTAAAAACCTGTTTCACCTTTATTTTCCTTCCTCCTTCCAAGTCAGAAACAGTAATAGATGAAGTTTTCTTCTCCTATATTTTTTGAGTGTGTCATGCCAAAACACAGAGGCAGACAACACTGCAGGTGACAAAAGGGCAAAGTAACTTTGTAACTTCAGGTTTTGTGATGAAACTGAAAATTAATGATTCCTACTGAAAAGTTCCCTGCTGTTCAATTCATTTTTTGACCATTTGGGGGTATTTTTTACACCAAACCTAAAAATATGTGTTTTTCTTAACATAAAGCTATGCTTACGATTTTGCAATGTCATGACCATTGCTCACTTCTGTAAGGAAAAGATGAAATGATCCTCTTCTGCTCTGATTTTTGAGACTTACTACAAGACAAGTGCACCTTCCCATCCAATATAAGAACAGTGGTTTGAAAGGCCTGAAGTCAGCCACAGGCCAGCACAAAACTCTAATTCAGAGATGTCTACACGACAGCCATTTCCACCGTAGCCATCAAACAACCCCTAACTGTTTATGACAAATTTAAGAGGTAGTATCTGTGCAATGTTCCAGTTGTAAAAAAGCCACAGGGAAAAAAAAAGCAAAACAAATCATGGGCTGTGCAAAGGAATTTATCACAAAAAAAAATCCGGATAGTCATATACAGATCTTTCTCCACACTAGATAGAAAGGCAGGAGCGTAATAATAATAATAATACGTGTCCCTGCAAACCTGACTGGAGGGGAAATTTCCTCTCAACTCCAAACCTGGCAAAGATCTTAACCCTGAGTTTGATGGCAAGACATCTCCATGTGGTACCTGAAAGATTTGTACCCCTTGGAGCTACAATACATCCCGTATCTGATCCCCACTTGAGCTTTAAGCCATTCATCAGCATATACACGCAGGACCAACAAAGTTAGCAGACAGCAGATTTTTTTTCTAAATGACAGAACGCGTCCATTCAGGTTTTTAAAGCTTCAGGAAGGAGTCACATTCACAGTGTAAGTATTTGCAGTCCCTTCTTTTTTATCTATTTACCCACAGAACCATTGAATGGTTTGGGTTGCTCAGAGGTTGCTCAAAGCCCCATTCAGTCTGGTCTTGAACACCTCCAGGGATGGGGCAGCCACATCTTCTCTGGGCAACCTGTTCCAGTGTCATATCCAGCCAATTATTTATCCACTGAGTGGTCCAATCAATCAAATTCAAGTCTCTCTAATTTAGAGGTGAGGATATCATGCAGGACAGTGTCAAATGCTTTGCATAAGTCCAGGTAGATGGTTTCTGTTACTCTTCACTTATCCACCAACACTGTAACTTTTATAAAAAGCCCAGGTTAAAGATGCTCCATGCATCACTGCATCATGTGTTCAAAAGCATTGGCGGACACACAAAAAGTAATTTTCAGAAGTTTGTCTTTAAAATGTTTAATTAGCCACAAGAGGGAGCTACATACTCCCAGGAATGCATGAAGAACATTAACATCTCCTAATTAAGATGCTTATATAATGGCTGCGTAGTTCAAAGAAAGTGCATTTCCCAGTTCACACTAAGCTTAGTACAATGAAAAGTTTAATAAAAATCAGGCTTAATTTGCCATATGGTTTGGTGCTTCAACAAGAGCAAGGAAGAAAGAACCAGACAATTGTCTTGACATCTCCTCTGGCAAGGCTGCTACTCTGAATACTATCATAAACCCAGCACTGTTCATATGAAAATTTCCTAGTTTACAACGTATTTACACAATGATGCTTTCCCAGTTTAGTTGCTGAGAAAAAAACACAGCCAGATTATTTCTGCTGGAATGTTTACTTTGAGATGTCATTTTTACATTTCTAAAATACATAAATGACTTTCCCACAGTTACTGCTACCTGAAGCCCAGATGGAAACATTTATTTCTGTAATTTGTTCACAGCTTTAGGAACTTCAGTGCAGGTTCTAATATTGAAAATACCTGCACCTGTGACAGTGGCTATGTGTTGCACATAAAGATTCTTCATTCTTAGGAAATCGTCTAGTTAAGGTAGCACAGACCCACCCACACACCTACTAAGAACATGGATAAGGCACGAGCACTTCATCCAGCCTCCCAGTTTCAACTTATTTAATTTCCTCTGGCTCTCATCTCACAATTCAGAAGGTCCTTGACATTGCATAGGCAGGTGGCATAGACAGAATGGATGCCAGCCGAGCATCCCACAATAATATAGACTCTTGAAGGCTGTTTCCTCACCAGGGACCACAAGGACAGTATTAGATGTAGACGTAGACATTACTCACTTCCCCACACCTGATAGCACTTTCCCATGTCAAGAGCAGATTGGAGAATAAATATATTGAAAACTGAAGTGATCCATGCTAGCCTTCTCAGGACCACATAACTAGCACCCAAGACAAACCAGCATTTTTATTTTTATTTTATCCCAAAAGGCAGAGACTGTACAATTTTGCTCAACTAAAAGACAGTTTCCAGAAAATAGAATGTTACTTAGCTGACAGGATCTGCTTTTTCCTGAACCATGGCCAGAACATATTTACCAAGTGCTATTTTTCAGCTGACATTATGTATCCCTTCCAGCTAAACTCATTTCAGCAATGTGATCCCCCTGTTGTTATGGGTTTATCACAAAAGTAAATCAGAATGTTCTCAAGAGAAGAGAAACAGAAGTACAAAAAAACCTACTAGCCCCAGAGAGAGTAGTGGGTTTTACAGTTCTGCAACCCCAACAAATCTGTCCTTAACAGCACCATCCTAGATTACCAGTTTCATTCTCTAAGAGTCTGCCCAACCACTTCCATAATTTCTTCTTGACACCATCTGATTTAGAGATGCATCAGAATAGTTTCACTTTTTAATTAGTAAACAAATCCCACCCTCAGACAGGAATATTTGGTTCATATTCCAGTACATTTGATTTCAGAATGTTACACTCTCCCAAGTGCTTTTTATTTTGTATGATTTTTTTTTGTTGTTGTTTTGGTGTTTCCCTCCTCCCCTAGACTCCTAGGAAACAAATTTATGCACGGAATATTTAGAGGTGAACTATTTTTTCCTTTAATCACTCTACAAGAGCAAAATGGTTCAGGTCCATTGTTTAGATATCATATAAATATTTAAACAGAGTCTTCCTGTCCTGCCATACTGAAAACACTCTTTACAGTCATAGGCTCCACCTTCTCTGTATTGACTCAAATAATCTTTCAACCAAACTAAATACAAAATATTCCCATCATTATTCAAAAGCACTAGCTTCATTACTGTAAACTAAACATACAAAAACTGTGGTTACAGAGCCACATATATGAATGTAATATAAGCCATATATACGAATATAATTTGTTGAGTTTAATAATTTATTAAATCTATTGGTTCTCAATATCTCTATCTTCGTTAATTAAAAACTAGATGAACTAGTTGACCATGGGAACCAAATTCTGCTCTTTGACAAAAGGAGACACATTGGCCAAATCTGACCTTTGCTTTTTCTCTGACTAGGACTTTCTTCAGAATTCATTTAATATACAGGTGATAGCCAAGAATATCCAGGTGATTTATTCACTCAAGTAATGGCAACATAAATTATAAAGCTTCCCTGACTATGCTCTTTGTTCATAATAATTAGGGATAAAACCAACATACTATATGTGACACCGTATATTTTAGGTAACGCTTTTTTCTTGTTCACAAACATAGTAAGGCTCGCTATTAGATTCGCTATGTTATCAACCAATACACATTACAGCAACATCACAGTCCTAGATTTCAAAACATTTCTACATCAGTTTTCAATCACCAGTCTATGTAAGAGGCAAGATTTTCAGAGTCGTATAAATCTCCTGGACCACGCGCTTTCACTCCAAAGCTTAAACCAGCCAATCAATCACTCAAATTCTAATATTTGTGCTTGCACTGGAACAGAACTCCAGAAACCACAGAATGAAAGGGAAACGTGACCAGCGATAGGAATATACAACACTGACCCAACCTCCTATGGCAGCCAAGGTAAAGGAACACAAAGTCAAGATGAAGAGTTTGGTTTCTGGGGAACCAAAGCTGAGGAAAACTACATTTAATACAGCAAATTTTGCTTCTGTGTCATCAGCTACAAATATTTTGCTTGATGCTGCTGACAGCTCCAATAAGAATACACATAGATATGTTTCCCAGACAAAGAAAAATGTATACAGACAACAGACTTGATTTAACTCAGCCAAGAAAGATGTAATTTGGTTATTTTAAACTTTAAAAATCTATTTTCTTGTCAGAAACCCAACACTCAGTTTTAACTAGATGAAACACATGACTGGAAAGTGTCTGAATTTTGCACTTTATTGTACACACTAAAAACTAAGTGGCCACCAAGCAAAGCTACTATTGCAAGATTAGCCATTACTTCTTATTTGCATTCTTTTGCATTGGTTCTCTTAAGACTCTAATGAATTACAGAAAAACGTTCCTCAAACAGGAACATATGTATTATTACAATAGTGCATCTGTAAACTGATGGCTTTTTAATAGCTGTATAAAATTTTTAAAGTACTGAGTACTGGGTGTACTCATGCCTTGAATATGGAAAATTTTATACCAACTGTCAGAAATGTAGCATCGGAAGAAAAAAAAATCAGGAGTTGAAATGAAATTACTTATGAAAATTAAAGATCATACATGAATATTCCAAGAGGGTTTTTTTTTTCCCCACATCTTAACTATAAGCTTTGTCATAGAAAACATTCCAGAAAGCGTCAAACAACATTGTGAGAATAAAAGCATACAGTTTTAGCATATTTTTGATCCATGTTTACAAAAACATTGCCTGAAGCAATCAAAAAACCCCGCATGAATGCTCTTATCAGGTACCATATTCAGAACTTTACATATATGGAGGAAATAGAACTCATATTGCTCAAAAGGCAGATGGTGTATTTAAGCGTATTATTGAAGTGCTTCCTGAAGAAGTCACTATACCAGCTATTACTTCCTTACACCAGTGCAAACACAATGTTTTAATAAATATAATAAAAACAACTCTAAATCTGAAATCTGAGGTCTTTTCAGAATAGTCAACACAAACTGGGTATTTGATATTCAACAAGAAAAAAGTTGTCCCAACATCATGGCTTTTTATCTTAACTATACATAATCTTTTACAAAATTCACCTTTATAGTAGGATGCACAGGAATCTAAATGAAGCAAAATGAATTTATGCTTATGGAAGCCCTGTGCACCCGTGGATCCCTTCAGTCTGAGGTTTGCTATCGTAGCTGTGCAGACGTGCAACAATTCCCCTCGGAGAGTCAGTTCCAGCACTGGGACCTGCAGGCTTCATCTACCATTGCACCAAATTCAAGCATTTATCCAATATAAATAGCTAACAGTGAGCATTTCCTCATAGGGCTGAGTAATTCAATGAACACATCAAGTTGTGCATTATCTTTTGTAGCAGGTAATACTTCAGCTTCCTTTTACTACTAATGTATAAAAAGCAAGAAGATTCATTACAAATATTTTCCATTTCCATTTTTCCTAAGTAATGGTGGGGTTCAGATATATATCTGCAACTTCTGGATTCAGTACACAGCAATTTCTTCCTAGTGAGAGCACAGAATCTATAAACATAGTTTTTTGTCATCTCAAAGCAAAATGACTTATAAGAATTCCTTGTCACAGAAGGTCTAGATATTTCGCTGGCTGATTTGGCCTTCCAGTAGCCATTTAATAGTCACCATATTTTAATTGCTGCTTAAACTACTAACTTCCAACAAACTGTATTAATTGAAAGAATTTGAGGACCACTGTCTTCTGAGTGACAGGCAGATAGAGCAGCTCAGAATCTGTGGTTAGTCGTTAGGAAAAAACTGTGAATGACAATATTAAAATAAGAACTCAAAACATGTCCTTTAAAAAAAAAAAAAAGATATCTAAAAAGACAGAAGTGCAGAGACAATATTACAACATTTAATGGATTCTAATTGCAGAAATTCAGGACATAGGACAGAATACATAACGTGTAATCACCACACATGTAGTTATATCTACAAGAAGTGGGAGAATAGAGGAGAACAGAGTCAATTTACAGTACCTTTTTCCAGGTATTTCACAGTAGTATCTATTCTGAATATGATCAAAGTCTTAATTTATTACTTAAGGCCACTTTCACAGCATCCAAGAAAGCATAAGGTGCTCTGATCCAGTAATAGATTGGAAGCAACACAGCAGCATCTCAGTTGCACAGTGCCCAGGTGAGAGCAATCTGCTGTGAAGGTCTTGAGTAGGCTGCCCTGCGTTGTCTGGGGAATATCAAAAAACCTAGTTGCTTCCTCTCCCTGCAGCTACAATTACTGCCCACGGGACTTCACTACAAAGGTTATCTTTAGATCCACGCATGCAGCAAAGAAAGAAATCAAGATCTGGATTAAGTGGGAACTTCCAGCCTGTAGAGTAACTAGAATTGCAGATTGAGACACTGAAGTTGCAGAGCCAACCTAAGGAAGTGAATAGGAGTAGCAAAATGAGAAAAATGGAGCTGATGAGAATGATTCACCTAAAAACACTCTTGAAAATTAAGCATGGGTTTAATTTGAAGAAATTTACTGGAAGATTGTCTAATTTTGTTTTTTTTTCTTTAACTAGCAACCTGCCGAATTTTAACTTTCAAAAAATATTTTGCAGTTACAATGAATCTAGAGGAATAAAAGTATTCAAAAATTTTAATTGAAGATATTAAAAAGAAAATCATCATGAAGGATATTTTTTAAAATTTGGTTCCGTTACATGAAGTCAATGTAATACTTCCAGAGACTTTAAGAACCTGCTTAGCACCCAATTCCCATTTGTAGCAAACAACCCACAGATCTAATTATAGATTTTTCTCAGTCACTAGTTCCCTAGGAAACAAATCCATGGCTCATGTCTTGTGCATGGAAGGTCATAGTAGGAAGATAAATATTTTTCTGCGTATAGAAAGTTATCTAGAGGTCACAGGTTTACATCTCAGCAGATATTGGCACTTCCGTCAAGGACAGTTGGCAGCTATATTTGACCGTTATCTCAGATATTTAAAACTTTAAACATTATAATCTGATGAAATACTTAATACTTCTGTTAGTAACAGTGCTCTATGATGTATTATGCTGTAAACAAAGGATTTTAACTTTTGTTCTCTGAACTCATTTCAGTTTTTATCAATGGGTGCATCTCACTTTTTATCTTGAATGATTAACCATCAGAGGTCAATTCAAAACAGTTGTAAACAGCTACAACTTATTAGAAATAACAGACAGAAACTTAACTTGAAGTCATCAAGTCATCACTAAGGTTTGGGCAGCTCTAGGCAATGTTTTACTCTGTTTTTCTGGGAACTTCACCCCTTCATCCTCTCTTGTGTTTTTCCAAACAACATACTAGTTTTCTTTAGTTGTTAATTGCCAGATGGGGCTGATAGGCATTTTAGCACCACCATTTCTTGATTAGCCTATTTTTAGTAGTAGAAGCATTACTTGAAAGTGAGTTGTATTAGCAATTCTGTAAGTGTCTTTCCCTCACCTAACAAAGCTTCAAGTTCCAAGGTTATCCAGACAAAGGTTTCTGAAATAATTTGATTTTGTCAGTGATGGTGTCACCAACAGAGCATGGTGACACATGCCTTCAGCCTTCTCTAAACAGTTTGCTCTTTTTCTCTTCTTCTTTCTTTTCACCCATTTTCCCCAAAAAAATCCATAGTAAATTTTACAAATATTATCACCTTACAGTTAAAAAGCTACCACTAACTTGATTCACTGTCCCCCCTTTAAAGAGGTCAGTTTTTAAAGTTACTGAATGCTTGACTCTTGCTAGAATTAGAAATGTAATGTAACGAAGTTCAGGTTCCAGTGAGCAAACATCTTAATAGAGTTGCAATTAATGACAGAGTTACATCAGTCTCTTAAGAAGCTTTCAGATGACTATATATAATTGTGATATGGTTTTAGATGCATATCACTTTGAAGAATCATGCTGGGGAATTATGGAATCAATCAAGATGAAATTCGCTGAAAAAAAAAACAACACACAACTTCAAAACTAGTCACTGTCAAAATGCAGAACTTAAAACTTGAATTTAAACTTCTAAACTTCTAAACTTCTAAAAGCTAGAAGATCTCTGGAGTAATGGAACAATTAAACTTCAATAACACATATGATACACTGTTGTCCAGCATGTCAGTTATTGTCTTTCACATACATTATAACTGTCTTCAAGAAGTCAGAGTTAAAAGTTACCTAAATTTAATATTCATTCACTGCGCTACAAAGCTGTACGCTTACATTTTCAGTTAATATCAATACCTGAAACAGCCTTCCGAGACCTGTATTTGACAAATTTAGACTGAGAGAAACCTCTTGAACTTAGTAAAAGAGTATGTATGAGACTCTGTAATAATTTTAAATAATATTAAAAAACCAAACCAAACCGAAAAAAAAACCCAAAACAAAACAAAACAAAAACAAAAAAACCT
>VXBW01006202.1:1407620-1513388 GCA_013400375.1 Thinocorus orbignyianus
AAAAAAAAAAAGGAAAAAAAAACCCAAACAAACAAAAACTGTGGAATATTTGTATAAACTATTCCAAATGTTAGCAAGAAATTCACTCCCTTGTAGCAACAATGTCTTGGTTCTAGATGACCTCAGGAGTCAAGGAGGTTCTGTTGCATCCAGCAGAACAAGATGAAGCGATTTTAAACTTGTTTTTGAAAAAAGTTGTTTAAACCTTTTTAGTAGGGACAGATCTGATATAGTGGGGCCCTGCTACTATAAAACACTCATCAGGATCCAACACAGAAAGGGACATTGAGCTGTTCCCTGGTAACATCTAGCACAATGAGGCCTCAGAAACAGTGTGACACTAGCAGTTATATGGAAACCAGAGTAACCTTTGAGTGGCTTCAACCTGCACATGCAGATTTCTGCTTCCTCTTGGTCAGAAACGCAATGCTGATGTTACAGTCTGGAAGATGGTCTGTTCTGAGTAAACTGGGGTTTTGGTGGTTCCCTTAATACAGTGGTATCAGATTTTTATCCTGTTATGCTTAACAAACATGTATTCCATCCTATAAAGATGGAATTGAAATAGAAATCAAACAGAAACATAGGTCTCCAGCGCCATTTTATACCGGTAAAATACAACTAACTAACCAGGACCTGCTCCACTTGCACTGTGCAGGAAGATTCAGGTATATTTTGCAATTACTAGATGTAGCCACAACTATTACTGGCCTTGGTTTTACGCCTTGTACAAAACACAACTAATACTGAAGCCTCAGATATACAGCCATAACAAGGCACTGGCTCTCTGCTAATTGAGAGCAAACAAGAACCCACACCTAAAAAGAAAACAGAATTTAATTTTGCAGCTGTTCCTACTTCATACCAACCATACTTTATTGATACTAACTGACATTAATAAGTGATAATCTATAAGCACTTATGGCTATATTTAACTTCAATTACACAGGCCTAGATCAAAAATATACCTAGTTTCCATAGAAATGTATTTAACTCAGTGTTAACAAATAGCAAACCCGTGTTTCATCACCTTATGTAGGTTCAGATTATTACTCTAGCTACATGATTTAGACATAATGAAAGGGGCAGTCATTTTTTTATGAAATGTATTACTACCTGCCTCTATTTAACTGCAGTTATAGAATGACTAAAATATCTAATGATAACAAATATAAAGCATGTTACACCTAACAGTTCACCTGTTTCAATCTTATCGTCTATTGATATGATAACATTCATATTGCACTTTCAGGCAAAAAGGACTGGACTTATCTAGAATATTAGTGACTCTTATATCAAAACATAATTAAAATATTTGGAGATCCTCTGGATAATATGCTGATATACATCATGAAGAAGGCACAAGAGTGTATCCATCTTCCTAAATATTTTAAGAATATACTTAAATACGTATTTTTCTCTTCTAATTTAAGGGAAATGCAGATCTGAAATTGTAGGGATAAGTAATGAGGTAAAAGAAAACTTCAGCTTAATGAAGCAGGTTTGTTTCCCCAGGATCAGGCTGTTGTTTATTTTTTACTGAAAATTAAGGCTGCAGGCATATGATCACCATTCTCAAATAAAAGTAAAAAATTATTTAATGGTATTAGTAGCTATTTGCCAGAAATTAGTCAACACCATGGAGTTCTAAAAATAATTTAACAAAACCTAATTTATTAATAATGAAAATCACCTTAATATGTACATTTCTATGGCCATGCTGATTGTGTCTGGAATACAGGAATATCTTAAAGCAGCCCCAGGACTACCAGCTAACATTAAGAGCAGTTTTGAAATTGATGTTTAGAACAAACAGTCAAGTCATTTCAAATACAAATCATTCATTTCAATTTTAGCCAAAGAAATCAACAGGCAAGAAGACAGATCTTGTTGGTCCACTCTCTAGATCTATCACTATATCTTAGAAATTTTTAGTCAACAACACAGTATATCAGCCTCAAACTAAATCCACAGAGCCGTACGATGATTTAAACATGACGCTACGTTCAGAATTTTAAACCTACAACCCTTCCCCCCAGTTTATACAGTTAAAATGAGGAATATATTCCCATTACAACCACAGGTCAGATGAATGATCTGTTGTTCAGTTGCACTATTGTCTTTTTACAGTTTTGATTTTTCACTCCAAAACAAAGGAACCATAAACATTTTATAGCACGTCTGTCTACCACACACTGACAAAACCATTGCTTGCGTACTATGGTATTTAGTGGATGTCAGATATATTCTGTACACTTAAATTCCGTTACCTAGCACACCACTATATTTTACTGAAATCTAAGTATCAGTTTTCTCACTCATAACACACAGTCTCTCTTTGCCTCTTACTACCTTCAGTAATAGGAAATACATATACCTAGAAAATAAATATTAGATAATTAAGTTGTTAATTTTGCCCTTCTCCAGTGCTTTTTAGGGGAAGAAGTAGAACTGAAGCCTTAAAACACCAAAATAAAAAGCCAAATTTCAAACTACCCTAACCTCCAGGGACAACTTCTGAATGGTGAGCACATTAGGACAATTTTACCTGAAAACAGCACGTATGTCAGCCCAGCATCCTGGGTGTGAATAGCAGTAAGGAACCAAGCTAAATTACAGTAGCCCTTTGAAAAACAAGACTCTTGAGTAACACTAAAGATAGGGGACTTTTTTTCTGAGCAATTCTAGGAACTTCACAATATTCAGGAGCATCCAGAACATCTCCAAAAGCTTTTGGTGGCCTGTTCAGGGAGCAGTACTCAGTGCAAGACAGAGTGGCTCCTACTGTGTGCTGTATTTTTCTACCTATTACAATGTCTGATTATTAAAATATTTCCTTTTACATTACAGGAGAGCTGGAGGTGCTCAAATGCCCAGAAATGTCAGAAGAAATAACTGTTAACTTTACTTTCCATCTGTGGATTACACACTGTCATGCTGAAGGAAGCAAGGCACCTAAATTCCCCTGAAAATGTGGACCTCAGTAACTTATATTTCACTGCTTTCAGAAATAGTTTTTTGTTTCTAACATTGCCTATCAGCTTTTGAAATGCAGAATGGCTCTATAAATAATAAAGCAATATTTGAATACAAGTAATGAGTCAGACATTCCTCACCCTCTCTCTCTCTACTTTCCAGATACGTTTGCATGATATAAATTAGATTTAAAAGAACAAAAACTTAAACCTGAGGTGCTTTCTGGGAATACAGAACTACAAAGGAACTGTTTGTCCAGCCACCCTGAGGTATTTTACAGTTTGTTATCTCCACAAAGAGTAGTAAAAACAACATGCAATTCAAAGATAAACCACGCACAGTAAATTACACAAGGATGGTCAGCACTGGGATACACCTGCCCTTATATTCTGTCTGTAATGATGACCAATACCATCCCGTGCCAGCATCGGAGCCCGAACCATTAGATGTAATAACAACTACATCCTTTACTTTTAGCCTCTACATCTTGCAACAATGTGTAGAGTACCACAATGCCAGATAAAATATATTTTTTTTTCTTTCAAATCACGATCTGGTAGTCAATGGAACTTTCTTAGTTCTTCAGTAGGAATAAGAGTAATCATTGTTCCCTGTGTTTCCTCCAAGCAACAGACCTTTTTCTAGAGGACCACCATATCCATCCTCAGCTGTTTATCTTCCAACATTGCAAGCCCTGTTCTGTTTAAACTCTTGCTTTCTTATCTCCGATTATCTATGTCACCCTTCTCCGAAGCTTCTCAAATTCTAGGGTATTCTTTTTAAGATGGTACAACAAGAACAGAAAATTCAGTTTTCTCTCTGACACCTGGTAAGGATCGAGCTGACATTTCAGAGACAGAACCACAATGGTTCCAGAACTGTTCCAGAATTTTATATACGATTAATCTACCACAGTTATCAACAAACTCAGTCATTCAGTACTGTTGAATCCTTCTGCAACACTTATAATCTTTTCATTATTTGTCACCCCCTTAAATTGTTTTGGATGATCTAGAAACTGTCACTTCACTATCTCCTTTTTCAGATAATTTTTACTATGTCAAACGTCACAAACCACCGTAAAGACCCTTGAAAATACCCATTGATAAAACCTTCCCCATGAAAATCTATTTCCACCAATGACATTCACTCTTTTTTAGGCAAAACAAGTCATTCCCTCTTAGTAGGGAAATCCAGATATGCTTTATTGATCAGATTTGTCTATACCTTTGACTCCTCCGTAGATCTTAATACATTTATGAGGTATGACTTTCCTTCAAAAGAGCTGTGTTGACTATTCATTTCATGATCATCCAAAATTTTATCTATTCCATAATAGAATATATTCTATTCTATATCTGTTACAGCTTGGCTTTAATTGATTCACCTAGTGTGGGAGTGGGATTCAACCGGTTCCTGCAGTTCCTAATACATTCCAAGGGTTTCTACAGTCCTGTTTTGAAAAGAACATTATGACACCCACATTCAATTGCAAGTGAAGTCAATGTTTGTGAGTAGTTACACACCACAGTTAGGAGCTCAACAATTCCGTCTGAGCTCCCTTCAAGTTTGGTCTTCATTACCAATTTTATAATATTGATTTTTCTGGTTTGCTCTGCACCCGTTTCTTTTGACACTTCATTTTAGGATGCTCCTTCAGACTCCCGTTCCCTTCCTTCACTGAGAACATCTGCAGTCTGACACAGCCTCCCTTGCAGGGAACATGCTAGTTTCTGAAATACACGAAAAACTTTTACTGGTGATTTATAGTTTACAGGACTTTCCCTTTTTAAAGGAGTTTGGGGATTTTGAAGAACTCTCTTACAGTCTTTCTGAACCTTCAACGGAAATAAAACTGTTCAACTCTTTGTCAGCTATTTGCTTGTCACACAAATTTACAAAACCCAAAATCTCCTAGCAGTAAATTCATGACTGAAATCAATGGCTGATCCTGCTACTAAATTACTCGCGATGAGATAATTTCCCTAGCTCTTCAACACAATAATTTCTTACTTTGAAAGCTACTGCATAAGGGTCCACATGGTTCATTACACAAGCAGCAGGGAGCTCCTCCTTGAGAGAAAGAATGACAAAAAATGGCAACCTAGCTGTGTTTTGCCTCTAGTCCTTGATTTAAGAAGCTGATGGGAAAATTTCAGTCTAATTCTAAAAATATAATTAACTCTGACAGTCTAATAAGATTTTTAGAAAACTGTTCTTTTGAAAAGCATGTGAAGAGAAAAAAAATATTTTCTTCTTGCCTCTGCTGTAAGTAAACATTGCACTAGAACGCATTGTACCTGTCTTCATCTTCTATAAGTTATACACATATATGTGTATACATAAATTATGATCAGTGAACACGTGCTTAATTTGTTCCCAGAATTAAAAGGTTGCTCAGGATGGGAAAGTTTTCAACATAACAAATTGTGGTCAAAGATTATTTTCTTGTAAACGAGAAGAACTACTAGAGGATACATTCAACAGCTGGCACGTTCAGAGCTCAGAACAAGTGCTTGTGAACTACATCTGTATCTTTTTCTCTGAAGAGTTGGAAATTACCAATCTTTGTAGAATCTTGAAAAAAAACTTATCATCAATTTTCTACTACTTAAAAAGAATGTCCTTCATCAGTCATCCCCTAAAGGAAACAATATGCCTGATTTTTAAGATTTCTCATTAACAGATAATGAGACTTTTTTCCAAAGTATTATTGACTTCATCATGATTGTTTTCTTTTGGTTTTTAAAGGAGATAATTTATTAAATAATAATTATGCTAAAATTCTCACAAGAAATTAATAAAATTCAGTAATGGTACTATATGACTTCTATAAGAAAGAAAAAATTAATTCACATATAACAGATTCTATTAATTCAAATTAATTTTCATGTTCCAGTGACCCTTAGCAAATTCAGATTAGAAAGCCCAACAGCACAGTAATAATGGATGAAGCTGATTTATTATGTTTTCCTATTTACAAAATTTCAGCATACTTTGTCTTGTTCGTTAATTTTTATTGGCAATAAAATTCATTTAAATACTTATATTCTTTTCCCTTAAATAATTAGCGAGCCCCCCACTGAGGACATCGCTCCTTGAATATGCCCCCTGTAGCCATTATTCCAACTCTACAAGGAACAATAGTTTCTTCAGTAACATTTAAGGGCTTGTTTATCAAGTTGAGAAGAATGTGTTGAGGAAAGGCTGTTAGGCTAAGCACATGCTTCTTTACTCTGGTCTCTTAAAAAAAAACCCCTGCATTATGCCATTGTCTGATCCATTTTAAGCCTATTGGCTAGTTTCAATCAAATTCAATTAAAAAAAAAAAAATCCAGGATACAAAGTTCCTAAAAGTTCCATGAGAACTATAGCCACATAAAGCAAAACAACCTACTAACACCTGCAGAAACAGAAAGGTAGGAAGAGTTTCTGTTTTGCACATGAATATTCATTGTCCAGTCAAGTTAGCTGTAGCTCCAGAATCCAGTCTCTCATCCCAGTTTGAAATGCCAGAAAGTAGAAAACAACACCAGTGGTGCTGAGGGCACCATGGGATGATTCGGGGTCATTGTGCTTGAGGTGTTATCACACATAGAAGTGATAAGGTTTTGCAAGGAACTAGTATTTGTAGAAATCAGCCTTGATCACTTCAATAGCTCATGAAAATACTTGTAATATATTGCAATGTATCAGGTTTAAACACGAATTTCTGTTAAATTAATATAGCCCCTGAACTCAAGTTGTAGCTACACTCAGATACATCCACACTTCTTTTTTTTTTTTTTTTTTTTTTTTTGGCTATTCTAATAAGTAAAAAATATATTAAGACACATGTTATTGGATTATAGGGATCACTACTACTTTCAATTTCTGGACTTCATTGTTGTACAGATTTCTATTATCAAAATTCATTCTCATCTCTAACAAGTACAGTTGAATATGTAGGCTTAATAGTTTCGTCCATGCATTGCAGGAATGAAAAACTTCTGAAGCAGTCCAAAAACACTTATGATATTGAAAAAGAGAAAAATTTGAACATTGATGAAAACCCTATTTGCCAAATCTACTTTAATCATTTTTCCTATAAAAATAGTGATTAAAGCATAATCTGATACGTACATGGTCTGCTTAGTTCATGCTTCTTTGAAGGGTCCTTTCTCTGCCCCCCACAATGTCCCAAGATAGTTGGCCTGATCAAAAATCCTTTTCCATCTTTAATAGAATTCCTGTTAGCTTCAATTTGCTTAACATCAGGCATTACTGTACTGTGATACAGAAAATGCTTTCGTATGAGCTTAACAAACAGACTGCCACTCCATGGAAGAGATGAGCGATGAGGACAAGCTTGTAAAGATTGTTACAGTTCAGCGTACAACACAACTCAAATAACATTGCTAAAATAATGTGCTGGCAAAATCGTACAAATATTTTAGCTTTCATTTCAGTTCTTAGAATTTGAATAAATATTTATTCCATGTTATTCACCTGTTCTTCAGAAATATGAGATAGAGATGACTAGCATGGTAGGAAAATAAAATTTGGAAGAACAACAATACCACTGATAATTGTTGATGTAAGAGCAGATGAAATTGGGAGACTTTCCAATAGAAGCGATATGTTCCACAGCAGCATCTCATAGATTAAAATGGGAATAAAAGCACATACAAAGAAGTAGTCAGCACAGATTCAGCAAAGGGAAAGTCACACTTGATCCATTTGATAATCTTCCACAATTAAACAACTGGTCTGGTAAATGAGAGGAGGTAGCAATTATTACCTAGCTTCAGTAAGACTTTTGACACTATCCCATTATCTTATGTATCCCATAAGATCCTCAAAGAGAAGCTGTTGATGTACATGTAGATGAGCAGTGAAGTAGACTGAAAACTGGCTCAACAACTGGACCCAGAGGTTGGTGATTAACGACAAAAAAATCTAGTCAGGAAGCCAGTAACCAGCAGTGTAACCTAGAAGCCAATAATGGATCTATTCCAGTTTAACATCTTAATTAATGATCTGGATGATGAGGCAGAGTGTTCCCTCAGCAAGTTTACTGATGACGCAAAACTGGGAGAAGTGGCTGATATACCAGAGGGCCCACACTGCCAGAGGGACCTCAATGGGCTGGAGAAATGGGGTCCATGGAACCCCATGAAGTTCAACCACGGGAACTATAAAGTCCTTCAGGTATTTTTCAGGTACATAAATACCTGAAGGGAAGGAGCAAAGACCACCAGAACAGCCTGTTTTCAGTGGTGTCCAGTGATGGGACAAGAGGCATTGGACACAAACTGAAACACAAAAGATTCTGTCTGAACATCAGGAAATCCTTTTTTTTTTTTTATTGTGAAGGTGACTGAGCACTGGAACAGGTTGCCCAGACATGTTCTGGAGTCTCCTATCTTAGAGATACTGAAAAGTCCTGGGCTACTGCCTCTAGGTGGCCCTGCTTGAACAGTGCATTTGTACAACATGTTCTCCAAAGATCCCTTCCAACATCAACCGGTCTGTGATTCTGCAGTATAGACTACAAATTACTTAGTCCACTTCTCAAATATACAAACAGGGTTGCAAACTACACGTTAAAGGTGATTAACAAGAAATGTTAAATGAAAAACTGCCTTTAGAGGGTAGCTGGAAGACAGTACCAGATGTTTTGGAAAGAAGACAAAACATTTATTCAATTAAAACATAGCTGCCGTTACAGCCATCAGCATCATACTCATTTATCTACCCTATCGATCTGTTACAAGACATCACTTTAAAATGCAAGAGAAAAAAATCAAAAGAATCATCATCCATGCACGGTAAAACCAACAGAAAACCACAAAGAAGTAAAAATTAGTAATCACTGAAGATAACCAGCAGGTAAGTCAGAAGGAAGAAAATTATTATTTTTGCCCTGAGTGACAGCAATTTACTCAACCTTACAGATGAGCCATATATAATACATATCATTTTTCCTTCTGGAAATACTCTGCCAACCATCGTTTCTTAATACCACTTTAACAAGGCACAGCTAGTAATATCAAATTTGTTGTCAGTCCAGCCCACAAAATGCCTTTAATAAAGTTTTTTCATTAATGTAAGTACCAAAGTTGACAGTATGACAGTATTTAGTTTGCAAATTGGCAGGGATAAGTTATTTTTCTTTTTAAGATGTCATTCATTTGGATATTGCTTTATATTACACTATACACTTGCTAACAACTGACTGCATAATAGGAAACCAAAGGAATAATTTGGAATTAAAATTTTGAAAATTATTAGAGAGAGAAGGTACAGTATTCAGAAAACAAACAGATCATATCCGAACCAGTTGGAATAAACAGTTATCAAATAAATATCTTAATTGACTTGAAAGAAGCTCTAGGGTGATGTTCTCTCCACTGATTTTTATATTCAGCAGATCTTATCTTCTTGCCAATAATATATTAACACAACACACTGTCAGGTAACACCGGATGAGTCTGTTGCATTTGTCATCATATTTAAAAGGAAGCATTTCTGTAAGTAGATTTTTAGGAATAAATTTTACAAATTACAGGTACCCAGCAATCAGAAATCCTGGATACAAAAATCCTGTTTTACCAATATGAGATTACAGAATTAGGCCCTACGTCTTTTTAAGAATGCAGAGATCAAGGTTTTGCTCAAAAGTATACATTCAGTATGAAAATAGCTTTGTCAAGCTGGACAGACTTAGAGATTATTTCAAACAGCTTAATTAAACCAAGACTAAGTGCCAAAGTGGATAACAAAAAACTTTCCATTAGTCAACTCAGGTTATAGAATCAACGTGGAAGACTGTGAACATGAAAGTTAGCAAAAAGTCAGCCAAGTTTCATGAAAACCACAGAGGATTAAGTCAGGGAATGGCAATTAAATAACTATAATTCTGCATCCCTAGGAGGGGCTTTGTGGCTGCTGCTGTTGAGAGCACTCTCCAATCATAGTATGCTCAGTAAGGCCTGGTACAGAATCACACTCTACGTGTGATTCTTAAAACATGAACCTAGGGGGTTATTTGGCTTGAGGAAACTGGAACAGGCCTGGAGTTTGGGGGAGTGTCTTCTTTTTGGATTTGTTTTTTGTAAAGATTACTATAATTAACCATTTAAGAAAAAAAAAATACGGAAAGGTGTCTCACATCAGCCATTATTGAAGTCAATAACTCTTGCATCTAAAAATAATAAAGAACTTGAGTCTAAAATTCAATTACTGTGTTAATGTAAAATTAGTTGCCAGGGTTTTATTTCATCTTAGTTACTTTACATATGTAATTTACTGTCAGGGACAAGGTTTTTTCCCCCTCTACTTTCATCTACAACACAGTTTAAGATATCAACTTCTGAGATCAAAGTTCACACAAACAATGTGACAGGTAAGCTGTAGTATACTTTGCTGAACCGCTTCAGAGCATAAAATCTTGGTCCTCTTAAGGTCATTAGCATGATTTATTATGAAGCAGGAAATTAGGTACTGGATATTTCAATATTGGGCAGAAAATTTAATTCCATCGTTGCCATAGAACTGCTTTATCTCCAACAAACTTGTAACCATAGTAACTAGATTAGGAAGTATTCCTCAAATGTTTTAAGATTCTTTTATTCTTATTAATGACACCAAACACTGAAAAATAACAGTAAATTCTTATTATTTTCCAGTTTTCCAAGGCATCTGCTGCTCAAGTGTGATTCTTAGGAAAGATTTAAGTAAACAGGAGTATTTTAACAATGCTTTCCACTAAAATTCTGTTAGCTTAAAGAGAACAAACGTATTCTGCTGGAATTGTTTATGTGACTGTCAATATTTTTTTTTAAAAAGGGAAATTTGAAGAGAGACCTTTCAGAAAAAGAGATAAATTTGAAGTGCTGTTTTCACTTAATGGTTTGTTAGGACATCAAATACATAGCCTTTAATGAAAATTAATATGCTGTAGTTTAATAATTCATGTACTTGCATCTAAAACCCTTTAATTTAATGGAGTGCTATTCATTTCATTACATTCATTGTTGAGGTAGTTGGTATTTTTCTATGAAGGTCAGAAATGTGCCATTTCTTCATGTAAGCTATGAATTTGATCAGATGTTATACTCTGACATCTCCAACGGTCCATTCAGGTTCAACTCAGCAGGGTATTACACATTTTCAAGAACACTAGAATAGCAGGAAACCTCTGGGTGTCTGTTCTTTTAGTATCAGATGGAGCTGTATTATGCAACTGTGATTTTATATTTACTAAACTTCATATCCAAGTTTCTCAATACTTCTGTTGGAAATTAATTCCTCTTCTCTGGGGACTAGCAACTTGTCTTCTAATCTTCTATCATTTATATCCCTTAGTTATTACTGATTCTGTTTATTATACCGATGTATTCCTTTCACTTAAATCATTACACCCATTCAGGATTTACAGAAAACACTATGCTAGGCTGAACAAATTGAGCTCATATATATTTCTGCCCAACCTCACTGTACTAGTACCATAACTTCATTTTTTCTCTAATCCCAACCTTTTTTCTTGTTTAATTAAAAAGAACTATACTCATTAAGACTGTCTTTATTGCTTAAGTGCTACTCATAAATACCACACACACATACATCCTTTCTGTACATCTTTTTACTACTCTTTGTTTGCTGCTTGTTTATATAGCCTCATGTCTGGATGTGTCTTTTCCTACACAAAAAGACAGACATACTTCTGCATAATTTAGCTGAGTGGTCTCCTTATATGCTATCAGACTTCGACTCAAGAAACCAGAATTCCTTGCAGCTGAGTAATTCCACCCACTCTGAATAAAGGTCCTCACCCTGCAATGTTTCCCAGGAGCCAATTGTTCCAACATCTCCCTGATAGCACCACTTTTTCAGCTGTCACTGAAACTTCTTGCCTTCTGGACCAGTCAAAATTCTTGCTGATAATCGCCTCCTCTTTTCTGAGCATACTCTTTGGAACAGCCTGGTCATTACATCTGATGTGGTGATGATTTGAAAACAAGCAAATAGATATTAAAAAGTCATTTTAAAAAAATCCACTGGATTTTTCCTGTAAGCCTCAGACTCACTTCTAGTCCCATAGTACAAAATATGATCTCTTGCTTCTGCATCATTTTTAGTAATCGACATGAAGATTCAAATTAAGAACTGTGATTCAAATCTTTACCAACTGAGAAGCTGGTAAGGAGTCACACAGATATCTCTCTTGGAGTTGAAAAGGCTTTTAGGTACAGGTCATCTGTTCTGCACATTATTCTGATCTCTGCCAGTCCACACACCGTTATCTTTCAGACTTGGACACTTGTCCTATCAAAGTCCTTTCTCTCCTCCTCTTCCCTTTAAACTCACTCTCCCTGCTCCCTCATTTTCTGCCTAATTTTCCAGTAGAACAAATGCATTTCATAATTCATCTTTTGTTTTACTGTTCTCTTCCTTCAGTTGTCTTTCTCATGTCCCTCTAATCTACAAATCTTCTGCCTACATTATCTTCAGAGGTTGGTGGATCATGATCATTTCTCCTGAACACTTCTTTCACCTCTTCAAACTTTTGCCTCAAGTTTAGCATTTTTTCCAGCTGCATCTTTAGCACTTGACGCTGTTCTTCTGTGAAGCATATAATTAATCATATATATATAGCCTCAATCAGATAGCCACTCAAAAATAATAAGCTTCCAGCAGCTTTTCCATCCAGTTATCTTCAGTTTCCTCTCCTCTTCAGATTTTCTTCTATTGCTGCATTGATAGACAAGTTGTGTTTTCTCTTTGGCCTTAAATTCACAGCTCACAGGAGTAAAAAACCCCACCTCCTCATAGATCTTAAAGATTTATATCCTGATTGCTAGCCTGCACCACTTTTTATCTTGAGCTTTTGTTTAGGTAAGTCCTGCCACGTCATTGTCATTTGGCAGCTAAATGTCTATCAGTCCAGATCAGAGGCAGGGAGTATATATACACTATCTGATGCAAAGTATCTGAACAAACACCCCCCTCTTCTTCCAAAAGGACAAAACAGCTAAGAAAGACAAACAAACAAACAAAAAATTCTCTTACTGGCAAAAAAATAAGGGTTTGGTTTTTATTTTTTTTTTCAGTTAGTACTAGTTTCCTATAAAGTTTACTGTGTACTTCTGTCTTCTGGCCTTTAATAAGCTTAGAAAGTCCTGCCAGTTTTTACCAGGCCACTCATGGCTTCCAGATCTTCAGTGTCAACAATTTTAAAACTCGTTCTTATGAAGGACAATTCTTTTAAATGAAAGAATAGAACCATGTATTTATCGTATGTCCAGCAATAAAATCCACAGCAAATCCTTTCAACCTGTATTAATACACTCTCACTTTGCTAATGTTTGTCTCTTAATATCTGGAAAAGCTGGAACTTGTTGACCATCTCCACAACTACTTTCCCGCACTTTGAGCTCTACATTAATGTAAGGATTAAACTTCAAGAAGTACCATCACGCAGTTCATCACTACAGTTAGTGTCTGAGGACTATCATCAAACAGAGGCAGAGAACCCCCAACTCTTAAGTTAGTCTTAGAAAACTTTGACATAGCATACTATGGAAACCTATCCTCATAATTACAAGATAATCCTGCATCACTGTTTTTTACTTCATTTGATGTGATGTGGACAAATAAATCGGAAAAGTAACATATGGAGGGAGACTAAAAACTGAATATCATACCCCTGTGCTATGTCAGCAAGAGCTAAACAAAACACATTAATAACAGTCAACAGTTGTAGCCCAGGCCATCTGCCCACAAAGGCCCATGTCTTCAAGACTGTATCAAAGTATTTTAAGCTCACTATTTCCCACAAGGATGAAAGTTAATATGCAAAAGCTTAAACTCTGCTAAAAGGTGAGCTTCTTCTACCTATAAGCACAGCACATCTACGATAGTTATTTAATTAAGAGATACTAAGGAGGTTGTGCAAATGGCAAGGCAATAATCTCATTCCCACATGGGTATGCTGGAATATCAGTAGCAGCACAGAGAACAGCCTCTACATATTTATTCCCTTGTTAAGCTAAATACTAATTTGAATTTTTGTAATAAATTAAAACAAACCAATTTTTTCACATGTCCAGTGCAATAACTATATCCTGATTTATACTACCAAACTTTGATGAATACAGTCCTCTAAAATCCCCATGGTTTTTTTGTTGTTTATGCTTTTGTTTTCTAATTGTGAAATAAAACAACTATTTGTTCTCCCCCTACCTTCCTATTTTTGTACATCTGCCCAGCTCCTAAATAAGTCCCCAGCAAAACTGTTGGTGGCCACTGCAATCACTTCCAAACAACCTTGTGCATTTCCAGGCAATATATTATGGGCTGGAAACAAGAGGCAGTCAGGAGAGAAGAATTAACTGCACTGGTAATTTCCTAAAGTAGATGAAAGAAAAGTAACACACTTGGGATGCAACTGGAAACCTAACTTTTTTGTGGAGATCCAAACCAGGCCACATGACAGTATCAAACAGAACTAGTCATATCCAAAATTATCACTACTTTATATTTCATTCGGTTAGGAAAGTTTCACATTCCTGATGAGCAGAAAATGTAGTACTGCAGTAACAAAGACGAAAGCAAAACAAAAACTAGAATTACTTTCCACACAGGTAAGTGTGTGGTTTTTCCCTCCCCTCCCTTCCCCGAGTACAGAAGCTCAGAAAAACACTGCTGATGGTGCTGGGCAGGCAGTGTCAGCCCCTGCAGTATGAGACAAACTCTGCTGGTCCCATCACTGCAAACCTACAGGAGTCCTCAGCCCTGACTGCTGGCAGTTACATGACAGAAGTTGGATCCAGAATCTGCTTTCCTTTCTTCTTCCTTCTCACTTTTTAAATTCTATTATAACATGCAAATTATCCTCTCTGTATGTTTTCTCTCTTTCCCAATAGTATACAGAAACCATAGCTACAAAATAGATCTGCAATGTCCCTTCACAGTGATTACAACAGACCAGAGACAGCAAAGTTCAAGTTCAAGAGAAAATCATACACATCAGAATCTTTAATTCACCAGGCCATGTTGTGCCCTGTTGAGGCGTCTGAAGATAAGCCTCAAAATAACATGGAAGGGAAAATAAATGTGTTTCTCATGCCTTACAGAAGCAAGCACCTAATGAATTTTCACAAATTCGTGAAGCTATGTACAGTTCACAATAAACATCTAAAGTTAAATGAGACAGATAATAAACTTTTTCTACTGTTTGTGCAGGGCATGAAACAAATACATGAATTGGTTGTCTAAGGCTCTTTAGAGTAGTACAGGCTATTTCTGTTTCTGAAGAGTTCACAGCATATCTTATAAAGATCTATGACATGTCAAAAAGACCTAAAATCATTGGTTTTATTTTCAGTGTTGACTCTTCTGAATGTTTTAGTTAGGGAACAATAGGCTCTCTTTTCTACCATCAGTATGTCTGAGGCTCCAAACCTTTTTATTTCATTGAATCACAAAATTTAGGCTTTGTACTCACTTGCAAATTACTTCAGTTGACAAGCATATTTATTCCATTATTTTAAATATCTCTAAAATTTTTGTCTCACTTGACACATAGACACTATGTTAGTTATCACTAACATACTAACCAGCAATATTTACTTCAGTTATTGATCTAAAACACTGAAATACAAAGGGAAAAGTTCAGAAATCACTTTGGAAATTTTAGGATACCTTAAAAATACTTCAGGTAAAAAAACTTACGGAAATGTATGAGATGAATATAAATTATTGATAGAGAAAGAGGAGAAAATTAAATCTTCATAGGTTGCTCTTTCTTTTTACTGATAGCAAAACAACCTTTCCTAATTATTAAAGTAACTGATTAGGTGCCAGCTGGTTAAATTACACATCGATTGCAGAGTAAAATTCTGCCCTCAAGCTGTGCGTTTAGCTCTAGCAGTCATATTGGTGGGAATTAACAATAGACATGGCATGGTTTAGGCCACACTGGCCACGTGTGTAGGTCATCAAGTCATTAACACACCCACTAAAATCAGAGCAATGCACAGGGATCCCTGTTTCAAAACTGCCAACATGCAAAATATATTCTCGTAATTACACCTTCTCGTGCCTAAATGGCCATTTGCACAATTATTGGTATTTTAGTTTTAATTATTTCCTGTATACAAGCCATATATCTAAAATTCTGAAAAAGTGGCTGTTAGAACTCGCATTTATTTGGTTGCCTGCAGACACCAGAAAAACTTTCTTTGTCAGACCTTTACAAACAGCAAAAAAATAAAACTGGAAACACCTGTAAATACTTATATAGCTTTTGGACACTAGCAATTAACGAAGAAATGAACAAAACATATTTTTATATGTAATGCCTTATGAATTCCTTTTAGGTCACAGGAATAGAAGCAATGCAATACGATTCATAATGTTCCTGACCTAAATTTCAGGCCCAGTCTAACATATAGATACTCAGGTATCAGCTACCTCTGCTGAAGTTAGCAGCTGCATGAAATCATATGTCTCTGATCAATGCATTTTACCAGAATGTATGCTACACATTATTGGCAGAAAAATGCATCATCTCTGTTCAATTTTATGCTTCCTAATTTTGTCTGGGATATTACTACCAACATGACAGGCACTGAAAATATTCAGATAAATAGATCAATTACTTAATATCAACATTTGATCCTGTTCTTTGTGGACTTACCTTGCCAACAGACCGAGGGAACGGTGGTCGTTGATTTTCAGGAATTAATATTGGAGTTGCCAAAATAGCCCTTTTTTGTCTTGGAATTCCAAGGTTGCCTTCTATCTTAAAGATTTCCTAAAAGAGAAAAAGACCAGTTACAAATACTTTCAAAATAATACTCAGTTGTTATTTCCATTCCCTGCATCTCTAGGCAAAATTAATGTGAACTACCAGATTCTAGGTTTTGTGTTATATATTTTCCAGCAATTACAGATAAAATATCAAAGTAATTATTTAAATCTTTCTGGTTACTCCATTTATTACTGTGACAGTGGACACACCATATTAATTTTGTGTTCCTGCAGACTAGTTTCAATTCTTAGCAAGTGTGCCTACCATCCTGACCTGATGACTGCTTAAATCATAAATCTTAAGAAAGGGTTCGCTTACTTCAAATACTTGCATGAAACCTGTAAAAACCTGTCTTGCATCATTTTGCCAGTATCACATCTCAAGTTGCATCTACACTTGAGTCATTTCACAATCCAGGCTTTTAATCAAACAGAACTTACAAGTGAATTTCCTGTAACTGTCCCCAGCTAATGAACTGCCAAGGAACACAAAAAACTTTTAAGTTAAAAATAAACAACAGACACTAAAACCCAGGTGTAACTTAGAATATCAGCTAGTAAGGGTGTGTTGGGTCTTTTGGGTTTGGGGTTTTTTTCTCAAAGAATAATTTTGTGCTACTGCATCAGAAAGAACAAAAGTAGAAGTGGTTTATATACACAAGTCTTCCTTTCCCCACTGCATTTTCTAGAGTATTCAGTTGTAGCTGAGCTTCAGGCAATTCATTACTTCACGAGCTACAGCAAACTCTTCACAGCAGCCTCTGGCCCCTGGAAAACTTCATCACTCACACCTTCCCTCCCCTTCTGATTTCTGATCCTTTAAGCTCTCTTTCTGCACGAACTGCAGTTTCTCGGAGACCACCCCTTCTTTTTGCTTCCTTCTACAGTCTTTACAACCCTTTTCTCCAAGAACACTCAATTACTATACCCAAGGTCAAAAACAACCTCTCCCCATCTATCCAGGTTCCCTGCCTTTTTTAAAAAACCAACCAACTACAAACTCACACATTTATGCTATGGTGGGAATTAGAAAAGACTTAGATTGTTAGTATTCATTCAGGTTCTCATGACAGCTTTACAAAAAAATCATAGGTTGAACATCCAATTCCAATAAGGTACTTTGATCCTACAAATAGCACTTCATTCTGTTTACACAGAAACTGTGGAAACCTAAGATTCTCACTCAGTTCTGGAATCCATATTGTTGTTTTAACAGTTGCTATTCTACTACATAAAGAGAGGGCCATCCCTAGGCTTTATTTTTAATAAAAATCCAAAGCTGAATGAGCTTTCTTGGTGGCCCAACCCGGGCATCCATCAGTCAAGAACTCCACAGGTTGCTCCTGCTGCCATCTGTATAGCTGCCTCCCATCTAATGAGTCTATCATCACCAAAACACTGCTCTACCTTGACTAGCTTTAGCATCACTTCTCAAATTTGACAACAAACAGCAACAAGGGGAACTCAAGTCTTCAGCAGTCAGCTTTCGACATGATAAAGTCAAAGAGCAGTGGGAATCACGCAGAGAATTCCTTCTGACAATTTTGCCAATTTTCATAACTTTCTGAGGCTCACCCTGATACAGAGTTCCCATCGCTCCCAAAGGCTTTGCCACTTCTCTCTAATCTTTCAGTCTGCAGGCCACTTGGGTCCCTATTTTTGTCTTTCAATTCCTCTCCCAAAAGAATTTTCCCTAATAAAAATTCATGAGAAAATTTGAGATAAAAACATTTGAAGTGTCAAATAAAAAGGAAAGAGCTGAATTCTGTCCAGAGGCAAATGCACAGAGCAGTAAGTTTTCAAAATCACTTATACTGTAAACACAGCAGTTTAGCTGGCATATGTCTGTGACATTTCTAAGAAGAATGAAAGTGACTAGTACTATGTCTAAGAGGAAATACCAGTTAGCACAACTGCAGCACTGCTCAACTGATTAGAGTTTTCATTCATGCTAACTCCTACCTTCATGGTTGCCCTTCAGCTCACGGAAATGTAAGGAAGAAACCCCACACACACGCTCTTTGGAAATGAGTAAGACATTCATTCAGATTCACATCTCTCTGTATCATGGAATCATAGAATGGTTTGGGATGGAAGGGATCTTTTAAAGATCGTCTAGTCCAATCTCCCTGACAACCAGCAGTGACAAATTGAATCAGATCAGTTTGCTCAAGGCCCCGACCAACCTAAGCTTGAATGTTTCATGTTTCTTTCTATGCTAATTTGAAGAGTAAAACAAATTTTCAGACTATTCAATATCTAGATCTCCCAATTTTGGTAACCATTTGGTAAGCAATTAATTCATCACTCTCATGACAGGTTATCCTTATACTTTCCCAGAAGGTCCACAGGTAGAAGAAAAAGCCAAATTATATTTAATGAATCACCACTGGAGTCATTAATGCAAAGTAACAAAGCTCAAAAGCAAAGCAGGAGGGTGGTAAGACTTAAGGCCTTCCAGTCTCAATCTCCGAGCAGGACTTTGGAACAAAAAAAGGGAAAATTGTACTATTTATTTGTTTTTTATAAACAAAATTAGTTTGTTGCACAGACAAGAAAGCTTCAGCAGACTGGGCATAGAAACGTAAGCATTTCTCTGAGTACGTTTCACGTTGTTTATTCTTCAAAATTCACCACTGGTTTTTAAATACTGATTGCTTCATTATGATTTCTCTCTCATCATCCCCTGGTGTCTAACAGTACTATGACTGATTAAATGAGCATTTAAAAGCATCACTATGAATGCAGGTAAACAGAAAGGAAGAAAAGGTCAAGAGTACTTCACCAACACATTTAATAATTCAGTGCTGTTTGTGGTTATCAGAATGACTTCCCCATTTGTAAAGAACACAGAAAAAGAAAGAATATTTTGCTTAATGCCAAGAAGCTGCAACTGATGGTTCAGTCTTCAACAAGTACGTAAAACAGAAGCCAAAGAGTCTGAAATGAAATGTGCACTTAGCACCTGATTCAACAGTCAAAGCACTGAAAGATTCTCATTTACTGGTGGATATATTGCATATATAATAATTTTTACTGAATCGAACTATTTAATTTCTTGAAGAAGCAACTCACAAGGGATATGAAATTACTCTGGTAATTTTTGGTAATTTTGCTTCAAATGTTCTTAATAATCAGCCTAGCATTTTAACAAGAGTATTCTTTTGACTCTTGACACAAATGAAACCCATAAAGGAGTTTTCCATCATCTTTGCTGGAACCAACTGATTAAATGCTGTAGTACCTACCACGTCTTTGAAACAGTCATGACTCCAGACAAGTATTTATGTGCCAGTATTGTGGAGCTGGCAGTCTGGAGAGTCTAGAGCAACGTGTTCAATCATAGCCATTGGCTATCTGATCATCTACTTATCCCACATCTGCTGCTTTGTACAACAAACAGAAACCTAAGGTGTGCATCCAGAAACATCCATCCACTAGCAAAATTTAAAATCGTAATAATAACAACCTATGCCTAAGAAAAGTGCACCAAAAATAAAAATTCTGGGTTTCTATTACTTTTTTTAACCAAAATGGCAGGAGAAAAATTCCTACCAGGTTCAATATTTTTACTTTTTAACTGCAATATAACATCTGTGATAACTATCTTTCAACTACTCTTTTCACGGATAGTGGATTATCCGATGAAAATCCAACTAGCATTTCACTGTTCATCATTTCATAGCCAGCTTTTACACCCTATTTTTGACTTCATTAAATTCCCGTTTTGAGACACGGAATCAGTAAACCAATAATTCAGCACCAAATATGCTGATTCAGTGGAAACAGAGCTTGACTCTCTATTCACATTGAGCAAGCAACAAACACAGCCTCCCAGTTTCCAGTATTTTGGTTAGGCTTTTATTGAAAGCTGCCAGTCTGCCCAAACTATGATGCTATACAAGTTGCAGTTTCCCCAGATCCCTCAAGAACTCTCCACTCTGTTTTTCTTTCTTTTTACCAGGGGTACTTGGGAGCATTGCAGTACTTGAATATTTGAATGAATGGCCCAGTCACTATCCAGTAGCAGGCACCATTACTCTTGGAAAAGAAAATTGCATTAGAACTTGTCATGGGAATAAGGTGGCTGAATACTGATATCGATTTGTCACAATAAGGGTTGGAAACATCACTGGAGTGGCAATCTGTAATCCACTATGGGGACTAGAAAAGTCGTTGAGTTTTTTGCCATTTAGTTGTGCACTAAGCTTGGTGGTATAAAATGAGGTTAGTCCCAAATACAAATAACAAACAAAATTAATCGGATGCTTGTTGCAAGCAAAAATCATCTGAAAAAGCCCATGGGATGTGCTATTCTGTGCTATATCAGTCCTCCTAGAAAATAACATCATCAACGTAAGACTGAAAAACTAAAACTGCATGTAGATCAACTTAAGAAGAAATAATTTTTATATAATACTCAGTTGAAATGTCATAACTGTGCTGTAATACCCAGTTGCATTATATATTCTATGTCTATCATCAGAATATTGTCATTATAAGCAGTGTTAAGAGTTAAGAAATCTAAAACATCTGCCAAAAACGAAAAACATATTCCCATGTTGTTAATAATATGAAAATCTAAGAAATATGCTCAAATTTCACTTGTAAGTTTAAGAACAACTGTTTAAATAACTAACTCACTCAATGAATAAAGTTAGGAATTGTAAAGGTCAATGGCATACACACAAATATCTGCTCAAAAATAGTCTGTCCTCAGTGCCTGTAAACATCACTCTAAAAATCATATTGTACATTTTAGAAGGATAAATTCAGCTAAAATCTAGCATGCTAAGGGGAATCAGGCATGTCAGAGAACATAAGCTGTCAGGCTTGTGAAGCATGGGCAGATACAACATCTGGGTAATGAAAATTGCTGGTGGAACTTGATTTAATTACCCTGGGTGTTTCTACGATTATAATTGTTACATAAATAGAGAGGCAGATCCTTACATTGCATACTCAATATAGCCATTAACTTCACAGACACTTGGTAATCTCAGACTACAGCGTTGGTACTGTGCCATTCAGCTAGCTGTGCTAGAAGTATTTTTACAAGATGGAGGTTCCTTTTATCTTTGGAGTCAAGAAAGCATTAGGAAAAAAATTATTCTTGTTCAAATCATTCGGTCATGTCTAAATGATAACTATTTTAATGTTAATTTCTTCTAAAGTATTTTTGTAATGCATATGTGACAAAATGTCAACCATCATGGAGACAAATGTGAACTTTTGCTTTGTGAAATGTACATTCCATTATTGCCCTGAACGTCTGCTGTATCTTTTGCAATGGAAAAGTCCTGTTTCTGCTCAAGTATAGGTTTCATTTATCTTCATACCTGCCTTATTCTGTGTCAGGGGAAAATTTTTTCTAAGATGATAATGGACTAAATGCCATTAACTTTCCTTTTGTACATGTTAACCATGGGAGTTACCCGATATGAGAATAACAAAGTGCCTTTTGTTTTTATAAAAAAAAAAATTATTAATAAAATTTAAAAAATAATAAAAATATTTATAAAGTTAATGTTTTAGACTCTTCTTGTAATAATTACATGTTATTTTTCTCATTTTGAACCTTATGCGGATCAACCCTTCTTTCAGGAAATCTCATATTGGTTCCACACTGCTCATTAAATATAATGAGGTCTCCCTTATACACAAACAACCAAATATGCTCTGACTGACTGCATCTGTCAAACAGCATTGCAAACACAGGCTTAAGGAAAAAGACGGCTGACCTTATGCCTCTGTCTTCACCAGGATACACTAACAACACATCGCTTATCACCATTAAAAAAAACCTTCTTCCCATCTCTACTGTGCTTACACTGGTTGCAAAGCAAACAAAACCAGACTGTTTTTATAGCATGCCAGAAAAAATTCAAACTTGTTAAAGATGTCCCAAAACTTTCAGCACCTTAAGGAAATGTAGTGTAAATAAGGAAACAACTTGCTTATGCAATTACTAAGGCATTCTAGGCTTAAGAAAAGTGTCCTGTAAATAAAGAATTGCATGGACAAAAAGTTTAACTTCTTCCTCTTAATATTCCTACAGAGTAGACTTCTTTCTTCACTTATATTGGAGGAATTAAAAATGTGAGAGCTACTCTTTAACTACCAGCAAGTTTCACACAAATTGAAAACACCCTGATTTCCAGAGTGAGAAGGGGAAAGAATACATATCTCAATATTAGGGCATGATAAATGACTGAAAAATTAAACCTTTTAGCAGGGCAATCACCCATATAAAGACACAAAACTTGTGGCTCAGTAGCAGACTACTGACAACTCCAAATTTGGAATAAAACAAGCATGCAACAAACTACTCTTCCACATTTTACTTCTGGGATATAGGACTGCAAAGCAGGAACGCATTATATTTAGTTCATAGATCTGCACAACAAAAAAGTCTATTAGATTTGCCAAAGCATGCATGGTGCTCTACAGAGATGGCATTCTTGTGCTTTCCCATACAGGAGTTGCCAGACTGACAAATGAATTAGTAGTCTGTGATGAAGATAAAATGCCCACTTAGATCCAGGCTACAGCAACGCTCCTCGTTCACCAATCTAGACTTGAAATTTGGTTGAAAGAGCTGAAATGTTAGTGCATTAATCCACTTCACCGCTTGGTCCAGCTACTCAGAACAAATTAATTAACAGGCATTAGTTGAGTCCAAAGAGCTGAAATCATAGTGTATTAATCCACTTCACAACTTGGGCTTTGTATTTACTCCTCAATACAAGCAAATTAACAGACAGTAACTGATACCAGAAGTTTAACTGTATTCTGTGTTACAAATAAAGAGACAATGTTGTAGTGTCTTGTGGTCAGCTTCTTACTACCTGAATGGTACTGGAGTTGGTACTGGACTTTAACTGCATTTGTCAAAGATGAAAATACAAGACCTGAACATGCCCTGTGTTATTTGTTCCCACCACAGTGACTCAATTAAATTCCCAGGACAATGTTCTAAGCCTTTCATTAGTCTATACAGTATCAGACCCATGTGGTATTACTGAAGAATAGAGTATGCAGCTGAAGTTCTGAAGATTAGAGGTATCTAAAAATTCACATGCAATAAAACAACTTTTTAAGAAGTATGACTACCAAGACACTTAAATAAAACTCAAAAACCAGACACTTGGTCAAACTTTTCTTCTAGGTCCAACTTCTATAAAACTTGTAAAATATACTAGTTAGAAACAGCAACATCATTTTGGCTCTGCCATATCTATTTTGGAATAGGGAATCAAAGCTCAACTCTTTTTTTTTTTTTTTCCCCTGAATATTTCCAAAAGAGAAGTGAAACATGCAAGATGGAAATCCAGACACTGGCTTGAAGATTTCAGTGGATTCTCACATTTCTCTTTAATCACACGCTGGAAATTAAGTCTAATTCAGGAAATTCAAAGAGTGCACCTGTCAGGAATCAGAAGCAAATTAATTGCTATACTGGAAGAGATCAATGATTCATGAGCTACAATATCAAGCTGCTAACAATATTAATTGCCACATACTTCAGGAAAAAAATCCTAAAATGGCAGGAGTTACAGTTTACAACAGTTTGAAGGTGGTGAGGTTTTTTTCCAGATTATAACAGCTGAAAATAAAGTTGAGTACAGCTTTACAATATGTGAAATGAGACATTGATAGTTCAACACCATATATCATTAAAATTCACATGTTTGGATCTGAGCATTCCACCCTAACAATGTGCAGCCATAGTAGCACAGAAATATTTATATTCCCTACTTCACACCTGTTGGCTTTTAACTGAGTGTCTCAATGGGATAAGAAGAGTCACCACCTACACAAAGTAAATAAGTTTTATTCAAGTTGCCTGGCCACGACAAGACAGATCCAAACAACCTTACTCCCAGCCTGCATGCCATCTGTTCAGCAAATCAACTGCTACTCCTACTGCCTGGGTTTTGTAGCATTGGCCATGGGATATCTGCTCTGGCTTTCCAGTCAGTGGGAAGTTGCACCCAGGATTATTAAAAGGAAATATTTCCAAAACAGTCAGAGCAGGATTAGAGGACTCCATCTCTCCTTATTGACTACAAGGGAGTGACTGAATAGGGACAGATATTCCACCGGTCAAAGCATTCACAGGGGACAGAGAAAACACAAGTTCAGTATTATTCTAATAATTGGTTCCAGAGACTTTTCAGTGAATCATGTTATTTTAGCACTTACACCCCACACATCTAAAAATTCTATTCGTTCTCTTGATTTCTAATCCAGTGTCTTTCTTAGAAGGAAATGTTACATTCAAATGCATTCAAAAACCTGAGCTCCAGTAAAAACAGAATATTACCACCCCTTAGTTTCCACTTCAAATTTTTGTTCATACTTCATATTTATTCAGTTCTGTCAGATAAGTTTCATTTTTATCTATACACATTGTCTTGCTCCCAAAGTCACTGAAGTCATTAAAGTCAGACCTGTGATGTCTGCTGCCTTTACTGACGTGCTGGAATTTAGCAGGAGAATTCTAGAATTAAAAACCTGAGTTCTCACAGCTTGAGCTAAATCAGCAAAATCTCTCTATGCTCCTCATAATTATCCATCATACAGCTAGCCCCAGAAGAATTTCAATTGGACTGTATTTAAATGGCATTATGAATTTGTAAGATGAATTCTTCAGTTCTCATCGCACATGCCAAGTACAAATGCTCTGCTTCAAAATGTGACCAAAGACCCATTGTGTATATCAGATTATGCACAGCATGTTGCTTCTATGAAGTGCAGAATTTTCAAGCAACGTAAGAAAACGAATTCTGCTTTGTGTTATTCAACTTTCTTTGCGACATTCTCTTTGCTATCTGAGTGTAGTCCTGCAACAAAACCAAACTAACAGCTTAGTGCTTAAGGGTCTGCTTGCTACTGCCTGACCATGTCAGAGTGAAGCGCAGTACCAGTTTCTTAGCTCAAAATAGCTTTATCTTGCTGAACTTATCTCACAGGGACAAAGTTAATAAATTGCAGTATTCATAATTTGATACATTTTTGGCCCTGTTTCAGTTCACAAACTGCCCATTAGCAGACCTTGAAATCTGTGAACAAATACATTATCTGCCATTATACGCAAGTTTCTCAGATGAGTAATTTTTGATTTTCAGATTGCTCAGGCAGTTGCTTAGAAACACTTGTCTGTATTAGTTACACGAGTCATGTGGTATTACTTTTCTTTTCAGATTGGATGGTTTCTGTGAATAAACAACAGAGCATGAAATGCAAATTTCATGATATAAAATTCAAACTTGCTTTTGGCAAGGATTTGATTTATTACATTTACAGCACAAGATGAAAACAAAAAGGTTATCTCTGTGATCTGAATGACTTGACGGGAAGTAATGCTTGGGCCATTTGGAGCCCTGGTGGCATGAATTGTAAAAACAAACAAACCCAAACATTAAAAAATAAAGGAACTGCATGGAATCAGTGGAGACTGTGGCTTAGGGAGCTTATTCAGTGGAAAAGATCATTTACAGAGATGTAAAGATAATAAAGAATAGGATGGAAGTTTGGAATAGTCTTGCATTGGAATGAAATGGAACCTGTGCAATAGTTCATTTCAATCGTTATCTACACAGAAATTATGAGTTTCTCTTCTATTGATTTGTACTTTTCAGCAATTAGTACTTTTCTAGATTAAAGCATGAGTAAGTAGGTCAGAAAAAAAAATCATGGAGATCTAGGTAAATTATTATCTGTCATTTTCAGAGCTTTGAGCAAGGAAAGAAAGAGAAGCAAGAAGTTGTGTTCTTATTGATAGCAACAGCCAGGTCTCATTCAATAAAATTGAAACAGTATCCACTAGTATTTCTGTGTAGCATGTATAGAAATACAGTAGAGTCTTTTTTTTTCTGTTGATGATATCAGTATGAGAAACATTGAAACTCACTCCTTTTTGCTTTCTTTGAGTTGGTAAAACAACCATTTGTAGTTGCCTATTTCTCCACATTTCTGACAGTAATGATTTTTCTTCTCTATTGGATGCAGTGATTTATATAAGCAAAATAACTGGTTCAAAACTAAATAAAGAATTTTACTAGCAGTGGCTGCTTCTTTCAGTTGAAAAGAACCAAATATGGTAAAACTATGTTACTGAGCACACTCTCAGACTATGATCTAGGCTACTTCCACAAATTATAAAGCCTATATTCAAAATATAGCTGAAGTCAAAAAGACCAAACCAAACCAGCCCCAATAGGAGAAATACTGCTATAACAATGGAGAGAAACTTAGAAAACAGTAATTTTTTTTCCCCAGTAAACATTTAAACCCAGGTTGCAAGAACGGATGGACAATAAAACCACTTGCAAAGAAGAAAAGGTTATCTGAGATTCTGCCAAGTTGTAAGTCCACATTGAAATATAAAGGTATTGGGTTTGATCTTGCGTAATGCTTGTTATAGCCAACAGAGATACATCTCATCCCACTACTAATTAGGTGAAATCTCTAACTTTCCTGGAACTCCCTTTGAAACCAGCAGCTCTGCTAGACACCGAGAGTGGGTCCCAAATGATACCAAGTGGCAGCTGAAGCCTGATTTCAGTGCAAGATATTTGTGCCACTCATGATTTAAAACAGGCTTAGTTTTGGATGGACTATAACTAACCATAATTAAGATCAAATCCTTATGCTACTTGAAACAGCACTGGGTGAATGTGAAATATGTATTCACAGCCCTTGCTTACTGTTTAACGACCCACCTCATAAATCCTAGTGAAGGCATTCCACAAAACCAGCCAGAAGTTGTGTCACACTCCAAGCACTTCTCTCAATATTCAAATGTCGAAGTGTTATTAGTGAAGTATTAAAATACTGAATATGAATTTGATTAGAAAACAAAGGTATAAGTTTTTATTTAGCAAAAACAAAGTCTGCAGTAAACCCAAATTCCCCTACTGCATACTTTCAATGTTTATTTAAAAAACAACGCATTTCTTAAATACCAAAGAATTACATTTTTTCTCCCTCCTTTCTCTAACATGTACCTCAAATCATGATCATGAATTTCCAATAGGACATTACTCCCTCCATAGCTGCATACAGAAACTTGGTTTAAGGAATATGAGCTTATGAATTACCATCCTTTGCCCGTCTTTTAAATAAGGCAGAAAAGAAAAAAAAAAAAAAAAACATCCTGAGCTAAGATTAAAAGCTGCATTCATATTAAAGAATGGTGTCTTTTTACCATTGAAACTGAAGCTGTAGATTACTCTTTGCTGATAAAGTACTACAGTGGGCAAAGAACTTTCTCATAATGCTGTAAAACAATTTATCTACAAGAAAGGAAGCAAGTTTGCATAATCCATTTATGGTTGATTCAGCTTTAGAGGAATTTGTTATATAAATATATTTCACCCTGGGGAATTGTTTTGCCAAAATAACTAATGAAAGTGTTTGAACAACTTAACACTAATAATTAATAGGATTTTTCAGTACCACAATGGACAATGATATCTTCCCACGTACATTAACCATCTCACCAATGAAAAGGAAAACTGGCAGACTCCAAGAGCCAAATACATCACACAGTGAAAAATGAATTAACTTAGCACTTGCAAAAATGCTAAGTAGGTGATGTTTTAACTGATCATCAGAAGGTGTTTTACAGTACTTTCTTAAAAAGCATTACATAGCACAGTAATTATCACTTTAAAAATCTTAATTAATAGCTCATCAATTGTTCAACTGACATTTCTAGTATTCTGCTGTCACGCTGGAATGTTTGTCTAAAGATAATCAAGTACCATTACGTTGTTATACACTTAGCTAGCAATCACAAGTTATGTTTTAAGTTTAGGTGTCAATATCAAATCATCAAGAAGGATTATCACAGGTAACTCTTGCACAATCTCATCAATAATGCCTTGCCAACTGCAATTCTGTAGAGACTTAAAATTTACAGTGAACCTTACCTGCTTTTGTGGTCACATAATTATTTTTATTATGCTTTGTGGCAATGTTGGCTGCCAAAAAAGGTTGTCCTGAAATCCCAGTGTGACAAAAATCAATTTTCAGATGCAAATGAGGGTGCCATAGGTGACATTTTTCATACCCAATAAATTGCCTGTCTGTGGCTTTGAACTAATGGACACATAAACAAGAGAGATTGGTGCCAAGGTATTGCATTATAATCTTAGTGAAGTTTTATGAGACTCGTGCTAGAGGTTGCAAAGAGAAAACTAAAACAGAGGCAGAGGGCATGAGCAATTTGAGTAAACCTGTAAGAATAGATATAGCTTCGTTTTTGGGGTTTTTTTTACATTCTTTCCCTTTATTTTTTCTGAGTTCCAATTTCCCATTTATCTACTTTCCCCACCCCCACTTTATTTTTTTATTAATTCAGTGTTCCTGATAACCCATTCTGTCTGCCACAAATTTTACCTGATTATTATTCTCCACCTCTCCACTTCTCTGTCCCTTACCTGTCTTCCTAGTTTCTCTCCCAGAAAGTTTTTAAAAACAGGATGCCTTCCCATTATTCTTTTTTAATTCTGGCAATATTGCTTTCATTTACTTGCACCTCCTTGAGGTGATGGGCATTCTCTGGCAAGAAATTATTCATACCCACTCTGCTGAAGCTGACTCTGCAAGATCAGTGTGAAGAGCCACTAAGGCAGACCTCAAAACTTTGGCACATACTTCTAAAGTCAGATGTCCAGAGGACAGCAAAAAAACACAGTTTATCACCGCTGTTAAGCACAGAGAAGATCTCAGACTTAAGCTGCTGATCTGAATGTCTGGGTAATGAAGCAGAACCAGCAGGCAGCATCTCAGTGATGTCTTGGGGAGTAATGTCCCCCTCTTCAGGCAGTAGGTCCACATGAGACTTCAGTCAATGTCTGCAGTTTCAGGCTGTTTTAGATACAGGGATTACAACCAGATTACTCTCAGACAGGTCTCTCTCCCTCCACTCCTTTCTTTTTCTCTGAATCATAAGCACTTCAATTTTTAAATTAAATAATAAAGGGATATAGTTTTCTGTTACTAAATCTGCGTATTTACACCACAATTACATTTAAACTTTCCAAGAAAATAAAAGAGATACACTGGGACTAGTATAAAATTTAAAAACCAACAAAGAATAAATGACCTCAGTGCTCATGTCAGATACAGCTATACTTGAAAAGCATGAGGAGGTCTGCATTCGCACAAAACAAATAGCAGGGTTTTCATAGGCTTGCCTGAAGCTTATCTTGAATAATCACGAAGTTCTCAAGCTTGCAAATTTAGAAGTCTTGAGAGTTATTTACTCTTGTAATACAAATAGAAACATGATAAAACCAATAGTTTTATGGTATGTTGATAGTATTGTTTCCAGCTGCAGCTGAAATGAAAGATATGATTACATAATAGCTTTTCAAACCTCTTCAAAAGATTTAAGTAAAGTTCAAGTCTTAAGCTTTTGAAACTTTAATCTTGAATCAATGTTTTTGTTGTTTCACCTTTTCTTCATGTTAGGAAGATAGGAACAGTATAAAATGACAGAGAACTGAATACTACATCAGACTTATCCCCAGGCAAATCCAATTGCAAAACTGGGGTAATAATTTGGAAAAACATTTTAAAACTACCCTTTTCAATCTCTCATCCTGACATCCTTGATAAATAATGTTATTACTTCTGATGCTCTTTAGTTGTGTTTTGAGTTTGGTTTGGGATAAGAGGGAGAAAAAGTTACTGTCTTCTGCTGCACGTATAGCTCCCTCCTCCTGAAAAATCAGGTCTCCCTCTGAAGTCAGTAAAGCGGTTCACCTTGACTTTGGCTGTCAGCATCAGCAGCATGTCACAAGCAGAACAAACTTCTAACACTGTGCAGGCATAACTTTCAAAGTATAGTTTTAAGTTTTGTTTATGCCACTTGTCTGGTTGGCCAAATACCATTAGTTTATTCCTCAGAGGCAACAGTTTATTCCCATCGCCAGAGCAACGCCTGGCAAGGCGTGCATATGGAATTCAGGGCAACATGCCACAATCATCTCCACCCTGTTCTTCTGGAAAGAGAAATTATGGTGGAAAGTATGAAACATACTGTTCCCTGCCTTTTAAGGTCACCAGAGAATTTTACTTCACAAGCTAGCTAATATATACAGCCTGTCTTTCTTCCATCACTCCATTTCTGCATCGCATTGTATGTATTCCATGCAAACATTTGGAAAGCAAGTCTTTCATTCAAAAAGTTCACAAGTGACTTTGGTAACCAAATTCCCTGACTAGATTAACTATCTGTATCACAGTTAGCAACGCAGAAAGTGTCTAACAGAAAAATTCCCAAGTGGTGGAGAATTACCTCCTAGTAAATTTCCACCACAGAGGAGTACTGAAGTCTGTTCATCCTCTACAAGTATAATAAGAACTTCAGGATTGCACATGCTATAGATTAGCATTGGTTAATGCAGAACTCAATTTTAGCCTGTTTTACAGCTCTGCATTTCAGAAGCTTCAAGCTATATAGACAAAAAGCCCTAACCATCAGACTAAGAAATAGACCCTAGGATTTTCAGTTTTTATTAACGCTAAATAGATTTGACCAGATCATAACTCCAAACAGAAGACACCAGCATAAAGATCAACTGCATCAGATTCACCAATTTACCTGTGTTAAACAACAGCAAAACAGAAAATGGAATAATATATATTTTAAAAAAACCCACCCAAAACACAAAGGAAAAATTTCTGATATAGAAGATGTAGTCATTATATCTGGGGCAAAAGATTTTCAAACAAGTTTAGTGACATATCTGCTGAGAGGTAGTTCTACTGTTCTGATCTCCACTACTACTGTCCAAAGCTATTAATTTATACAAGAAGTTAATTTAAAAATAGAAGATATAATGCAACATAGTTTTATGAACCCGTACTAAATGCAGAGCCCTAGGGCTCAGTATCCTTCATTTTAAGTAATTGTATTCCATGTGTAAATATTAAAGACTCAAATATACCAGGATAAATTAATTTAGACTTGCTAAAAGGTTCCTATAAATAGCCCCCTATTACATCACTCCTCCAGATAGTCTGCTTTGTTGACAGTCACTTTAAGAACAGAACATTCCAGCTTCCCCGTAGTGAACATGAAACAGTCACCTAAGGAAAACCTTTCATAATTAGAACAGGGCAGGTACTAAACCTATCCCTTGGCTTATCTGTGTATTTGTAGCTGGAGTTCATTAACTTGTCAGCACTGATTCCTTTTGAATAGGAAAGTGAAATGAAAAAATGACATGCAAATCAATATCAACAGTTAAGTCATGTTCTCATTTAGCACAGTGTCAGATATGAAATATTGAGAATTAAAAAGAAACTTTCTAGTGGAAAAACGTACTTAGTATGCCATTTTTTAATAAGAGTATTACTACAGTGAATTAAGCTAGTGGTCATCACATAAAAATTACAGCATGTTAAGAGCTAAAGAAAATCTTCTGAACTTTATTTTTATTGTCAGGTATTTTCAAAAACTAAATTAACCTTAAGCGTTTAAGAATATATAATTCATGTCAATTAGTTTGCACAAAAGCTGTGTAGCACATCCATATATATGCAGAGACAGACACCGGCTCAAAGGACTTCCGTGTATCTCAGTTTTACACGACAAGTCACAACTACAGGCTGGACAGACAATGGATGGAGGAATAGCCCTGAGGAGAGGGGCTTTGGGATGTTGGTTGCTGAGAAAATAAACATGAGCTGACAACGTGAGGCACTGGACCAGGTTGCTCAGAGAAGTTGTGGATGCCCTATCCCTGGAGGTGTTCAAGGCCAGGGCTGGATGGGGCTTTGGGCAACCTGGTTCAGTGGGAGGTGTCCCTGCCCATGGCAGAGGGGGTGGAACCAGATGATCTTTAAGGTCCCTTCCAACTCTAATCATTCTATGACTAAATGATGTCCCCAGGCATACTTCTGGAAAAAGCGTTTCACACATGTAAATCCCACTATTATCAGGAGGGACTACAAATTAGTTTTCACGGACACATGAAAATGGCAATAATGGGGTGCCAAAGGCCAGAGGAAATTTGTTGGAGATGAGCATAAGGTAAAGGCAAATATCTGTATATCTAACCTGATAGATGCTAAACTACTTATCACCTTTCTAGAGAGAAACAAAGACAGCAAGCCCTACCTGGTAAACTGCAGGCCACACCAAGACCTCCAAGATGCCACTGCATGTCTCCCCTGAGGTTGAGCTCAGATGTAGCCCACTAAATAGATAGCTCGGAGTGAGTTAAATCAAGAATGGCTTTGAGTCTCTAGATCTCTATTACTTTGTATCCAAACACCTTACCTTTAATATACTTATTGAGTATCCCTATTTTACACACAGAAATCTGAGGCAGAGATTTAGAAGTGAAAATTGTCAGTATTATAACACTATTTCCTTTTGTCCAACCTCTGTTCTGTGTGGAAGCTCTTTGGGCAGATGTTATCTTTTACTACACATATGAATGAGGTCTCAAAAGCCACAATCTTAGTCAATGCTTCTATACTGCTACTGTAAAACAGAGGACAAATAATGCAAAAGCAGAATGCTTTTGCTATCTCCCTTGATTCTCCCTAAACACATATCCTTCCACTACAAGACAGTCTTATCTTCCTATTGTCTGGAGTCAAGATTAATTTCCTTCACCTTAATTTCTCGTTTTATAGTTTTAGAGACTGAATCTTAATCAAGTCACTTATCTAATTCACAATTGTACTGAAACACATTTTCAATTAATAAAATGATTCTAAACACAGCCTAATGCACTGAGCGCCAACTAAAAGAAAAGACACAATAATTACCAGTAACAAGGAATTGGGAAAGCCGTTAAGCAAACCCAAAGTAATTTCTACTGCCCTCATCCCCCCAACTCTCTAACTATGCCATATTTTTGTACCACTAGAAGATACAGAAATTATGTCCCTCAAGCAAACCAACTACTTTTCTGTTTAGCAGACAAATATTAAAGGAACTATTTTCCTTTTATATTTCTAATATACTTCCTATATTTCTCCTCTAATTGAATTAAATATGTCATGTTAAAGTAGGAAATATTTCCATTTGGGATACAGATGATTGAACTTCTCTGACAGATGTTAAATTTATTAAATGTCAGAGGACTAAACAGAATCTGCCTTATGGTATTTACAAATTTGAGATATAATTTTGAAGTAATTACAGTCAATACACAAAATCTAGGATTAAAAGGCATGGAATAAGTGTGAAACTTCTGAGGCCCTCTAAAGAGCTACTTGATCAAAAAGCATTAATTTTGCAGGGATTCGGCTGAAGGCACAAATGACATTTAAATTCACTGAAGACATTATTTTCTTTTTTTTCCCTGTTTCAGAGACATAAAATATAACTGGCATACTGTGGCTGCCCACTAACATTATGCACAAATAGTATTATACATACCAACTTGATGTTAATAGTATTCAACAGAAAGGACTATACCATATGATAGTCCTACTAATACATTCAGTTTTCCTGGCAATTAAACAACATGGAACTACTAACAATTAACATCAAGGTGACCCTCCAATAAATTTTGATTTGGACACTCCTCATAGCAGATTTATGAGTAGATTCAAAGCTCATTAAAGTCAGTGGAACGACTCCTGTTGACTTAATGGAGATTGCATTTGGTGTACTGCTTTCTGTGTTTTCCTATGACAGATTAATTACATGGTTTTGTGAATAATCATGCCTAAAATAAACCCTGTAACTTATAGATTGAAGCCTTACCTCACATAGAAACGGAATTTTGTCAGCCATGAGTTTGTTACAGATGTGAGAAAAATTCAGAGTCAAATCTTCCCCAACTTTGACTTTTAATCCTTAAACTGAAGTATTAACTTCTCTTTATTTACACCTTAATTTCTCATTTGAGGGTCAATATGAAGCATGACAGACTTTTCTGACTTTAATGACTATATTAGCTTCCAAAGGGTGATTGCTGGGAGCAGGGAGGGGAGGAGAGAGCAAACCCCATAAGGACAATACAACAGTACAACACAATACAGCAGCACAGAGAAAATAAGGTTGTCTGCAGATAAAGTCAGAAAGTTACTCATCCTGCCCCACACAGCTACATAGGTGTTTAAGGACATATAGTTTGGAGTATCCATAGTTCTTTTGACATAGTCAGAAGAAATCTCCCCCCTTCGCTAACTCGCGTAGCAATAGAGTAACCAAACACAACTTTGCACCATATTAAGTTGATTACACAGAAGAGTTAACAATTTTTCCCTTGACCTGCTACTGAAACAAGTTACCTCTGTAGAAAACCAAAAAGAGGGGCAAACAAATAAGAATTGTTCAGTACCAATTTGCAGGCATTATTGAAACAGAGTGCATAGAAAAATCAATTTGATTAATTTTAAGATTATTGTTTTAATAAAGTAACAGGAACATGACTGCCTTGAAAATTTGTCTAATATCGTTCTTCTTTTTTATTAAAAACCCCAAACTTATACATATTCCTATATTATGATTCTCAACACAAAACTACAAGGTACACATTGAAAATAATATGTTTTAAAGTCTCTCTTGAAAGGTATTCCCCACTAACATATGACTGATATTTCTATGGACATAGCTGGAAATTAAATACATGGGAACAGTTCCAATAAACCTCTCAGTATGGAGGTTCAGATTTTGATATAATTAATGACAGGAAACAAATGAGTCTGTAACGAGTAAGATATTTATTGACCGAGTCAGTAACAAAACAAATAATGAAGTCCCGAATTTCCCAAGTCTGGAATTTAGCATAAGTGTTTTCACTTCTGACAGGCAATTCTGCTACAAAGGGTTGCCAAGATTAATGCACCCCAAATCAAATACAGGATACTGGTGTAATTATCATCTTAATCTGAGGCATGAGTTTGTAGTTTGTAGTAAGATCAGCAATAAGAACAGAAGATCTAGTCTGAATATTCTTGTTGCCACATGCTGCTACGCTGGAGCACTATGACTGAGGACACCAGATCCCACCAGGGGCTTTGTCAACACAGTCTTTCAGCAGTCATGAATTTACTCTCAAAGGGAAGTAGCTGACATTTTGTTTCATCTTCAAGGGAAAAAAAAAAAGAAAGAGTCATAGGGGCATGAGAATATTCTTCCTGTGCAGAGAAGAAACTGCAAAGCATAGTATTTGTCAGCCAATCAGGAATTTTGAATTTACTGGAATTTTTATTAGCGAGTTCAACAATATCCAAATCAAAAGGATATGCCTCATGAGAGCACTGAAGTGCCCTATTTCAGAGGGGCTGACGTGCTATTTTATCACCACACTGCTGTGCTTGAAGGAATCCCTCTGCATTTTGATATAGCCTTTTAAGCCATCAGTAATGCAAACATGAACAGATTTCTTAATAGCATTTCTTTTTTGGAGAGGTCAAAAAAAGTCAGGTGGTACTACTGCGTACTAACTTTAGTGCACATATAAAGTCATCATATATAAAGTACTTTGCGGGATCATACCCTTGAAATTCCTATACAAAAAAACTTCTATGTCAATATCTGAGAATAAAAGTTTTGTACAGTCTTCCAGATTTTAAGCAACCTGTACTGTCCCCTTTCTTGCAGGTGATTAGAGGATAAATCTTTATAGAGCACAACAGTGTTCAATGCTGTAAAAAAGCCAAAGAGTAAAAAACATAAACGCACTAACATTCAACATGTTAGCATGCAGCATCAAATAGGATCTAGAAGAATTTTAAAAAGAAAGAGGATTTTTAAAAAATATTCATAGCCCATAGATTATCATTGTCAAGTCTGCAAAGCATGTCTGCATCCAATGGGTGTGTTTTCCATGCTTATTCCAGTGACTCTGAAAAGACTCTGGGCATCAGGAGGATATGAAAATGCTTAGCTGTTTTGTTTCTTATTAGCAAAGTCCTTAAAGCTCCAGAAAATCTTGTCATTTATACTCATATGAGTAATCTAAAGACAAAATTCAGACGTACCAAGAGAACCACTCCAATTTCCATTTGTGAATGCACAGCTCATGTCACAATAGGTTTGACAGAGACCATTTGTAAAAAAACCCAAATCAACCAACCAACAGTTCCTCCATACTGCCTTGACATTAACTGTATAACAGGGTTGTTCGCCACATAAAATATTTAGTAGTTCTCCAATGTGATTGGTACCATTATAGAGAAAAATACACTTTTATGTAAAGTTAAGCATTTAGCTAATTTCTGATTGATGATGTAAAAGAAAAGACCCTCTAAAGCAGCAGAAGCTACAGTACTGTACTAAGATAATGCAATTTAGTCCACAGGAAGGTTGGTAAACCAGGAGCTAGATCCAGCCCTCATTCTAAAAGGATTATAGTCTATTCCTTATCTTAAAATGCTACATATGCTAGATCCAGGATTCATTTATCTCAAAACCACAACGCAATTCTAGAGATAAAAAAGAAATGAAAGACAAAATTTTTTCTAGATAATTTCCTCCTGAGTTCAGACATATGCCAAACGGTTCAACAAGTATTGAACATCATCAGCCACAAGGGGGTTTGCTGACTTGCAGGTAAATTAAAGTGTATCTGTTCAGGGTAGTTTGAACAGTTGCTGACTAAATGACTTTTTGTTGCTAGAAGTTGAATCAAACAACTCACCAGAACAATTCTTAAAAGTATTTTAACAAATCTATTCTTGCTCCTCAGTAAACTTCTTGCTTATTGCTATGCACCAAACTAAGTCATAGAGAAAGTGTCAAGAAACAAGAGGCAAAACTCAGTCTCTCCTTTCCTATCAGTACATCTGTTTGCCAGTTACCTTAAATGAGAATCTTTCTTTACCATAATAATGGAGGACACTGAGGAATTTTAGTGCTACCAAAAGTAGGAGCAGCAGCCAATTACTGTACATAACACAACTATTAGCCAGTTCAAACTGATCTGCTGCCCCTCCATTCTCCTCCTGTGCCATCACTACCCCTAGATACTTTCTTAGTAAGAGGGAAAGGAGTTCATTATAAACAACTAGTAAAACTATATATTTTTTTCCTAAGATAGATCAACTGTTAATGCAACAGTTTTTCAGTTTGATTTGGTGGTGAAATAAGATTTGAGGAACTGGGCAATTAAGAACTCCAAGATGACTTTAAACATTAGCAGAGTTGTTTATTATGGAGATATCACATTATATTAAGCTCTAGCTCTGTCATTCTTACGCTTTTTTTTCCTTCAACCTGCCAAGCTATTCTAGTTATTTCAGAAACTAGCTGTAAAATAAGATGCAAAGGAATAATCCTAAAAGCAAGAGAATTGTGATCATCAACAAATAAGGAATTTTAGGTCCAGAAGGACCCATCTGTCCTTGCAGTAGCAGAATCAATTCCTGGGGGAGGACAAATGTAGATTTTTATCCTGTGATGCTCCATTAAATCCTTAAGATGTGTGTTGAGATAGGTGTTACTATAATAACCATAATAAATGTTCCTTCAGGTTTGTGAAAACCAGCATGGAACTACTGGGGCAATCATTAGGGATGATTATTGATGTCTCTGATGGAGAGAAATGACTCAATTCTTACTCAGGAAATCATTTTTTCATGTGAATAACTTCTCCTATTATGGCTTTCTCTCAAATTCATCCTGTTTCTGGAAGCTGATAGAAAAACTTATAGTAGGAAAACACTAGCAACATTTTGTGCTTCTGACACAACAAAAGAACTTTGAGTTTAGTTTCGAACACAACTTAGTTTGATGTCCTCTTGGAATCGTCTCTGTTCTTAATAAACCTGAGGTATCACTGGTGAAACTGGGAGAGTTGTCATTTGTTGACTCCATCATTCCCGCAGGCTGGATAAAAGAACAACCGTGGAAGAAACTGACAATTTTTCTTCTTCCAGAATTATGCCAGAAGTCTTACAGGTTCTTCTGTATGTTTGATGCCAGGTTGGAAGGGACTTTGAGTATCCTGGTCTAGCGGGAGGTGTCCCTGCCCATGGTGAGGGAGTGGAACTAGATGATATTTAAGGTCCCTTCCAACTCTAACCATTCTGTGATTCTATGAAGTATCAACAATTAGGATATATACGTAAATACCTCTTTTTACAGATGTATGTATATAGACATGCGCACATGTACTCTTTCTCTGTGTACTTAATAGTTACACTTCAAGGATCTTACAGGATGAAAGCGACTTTATAAATGAAAGATATTACATATCCTATGAGACATCTACTTATCCTTTATGATCTTGCTTAATGTTCTACTAAATCATGCTTAGCCTGTTGCTTTCACACTTATATCCTCATTTATTACAATGAATTTTAAATTTAAACCTTTTCTAAATGGTTCCTTTAAATGTTCGCCACACCTCTGGCACAAGTTTCTATCCAACTCCATCAGTCTCTGAAGACTAACACACAGGTTTGGCATAGTTTTCTCTAGATCATCAGAATACTTTCAGGCTGGACTCAGAACAATAACAACTCAAAAAAAAGTACATGTCAATGCATGATGACTTAGCACTCACCACAAAATTTAATGGATTTTTTTTTTTTAATGGATGTACAGTTGGCATCCTAGATCATAAAAAAAAGCTAATTTGATTCAGAATGTCTTCACACAACTCATCTACCATTCAAACTCTCATAAAAATGTTATGAGGGCAAGAGGCAAATAGGTATCTTCTTGGCACTCTGTGCCAGGGTGAATTTTAGTTCAGATAAAAGACTTCAGCAATCTTTGAATAATTTTCATGTTTGAGATTTATGGAAGCTTTGCCATTAAGTGTTATGGGTGAAGGAAAATACCTAAGTGCTTTTTTAAAGAAACTGGAATAAAAAATGGTTGCATTCCAAATCTGAGCAACCACAAACCCCCTAAATTTACACCAGAAGCACACCAAGCAATAGTGAAAATGTCCTGTAGATAATACCTGTTACTGCAGGGAGAAGTAACTCTGAAGTCTAAATGGAATTCAGGGCTGAAAAGAATTATGATTTTACACGTTTTCAATAAAAATCATTCCTTTAGAATATTTTTGCTTGTCATTTTTCATTAGTCTTTTAAGAATTTGGAACACTTACCAAAGTTTGCATTTGTTTCAAAAATGATCTCATTTCATCTTTGAGTCAGTTAAATGTATTCCATTCTTGTCTGAGCTCTGCTTACTACTGAAGAGCACAAAGTCCCTTTTCCTGGATAAATACATCCCTAGTTCACATAAAATTTGAATGTAGATTACTCATAGAGAAAAGCACTGAACATTCACAGAAGCTAACACCTTCTTGTTTCACAGTCAATTATTCATGTTTCCAGTCTATAAGACCATTTTTCTCTCCTTAAATAACCAAGTACTTCTCATTTACATGCTGAAGTTGCTCACCGAGGGAAAGAGAAGGAAAACTAGCCCACACGTTTGATCTAAGCTTTTATACATAGAGTGAATAAACTTACAAGACACACTTTGCCCAAAAAAAGGAACATTAAATTAATGAAAACCACCAGTGGCTCCTGTTCTTTATAGTATTTACTCTGGTATTCAACACAATATGTAATTGTTGCTATGGCAACTGCCACATCTCTTGGCACCATAATAATTCTCAGATAAATGGATCCTTGTCAGAGCAAACTCCAAAGCCAGTGTATATGAAACCCGCGTTTCTTTGGTGGTGGGAATCTGCAGAGTTAAGTTGGAAAGATAAATTCAGTGCAGGCTTGAGGGAACGCAGAAGCCCATCAGTAGAAGTGAAGCTCTGGTGCAGAGCTGAGTAAAAGGGGGAACGTGGCTATATATGAAAAATCATAACCGCTGTGCACTGCCATGGGACTTGCAGGGTCACCCAGAAACAGGCCAGCAAAGAGGTACAGGAGTCACGTCCCTACAGCCCTGTCAGACAAAAATCCTGCGTGGAGGGTTTGATCTAAAGTCTGCTGGAATCTGATTATTTCAGCAGGTTCTGGATCAGGCTGAAGGATAAAAACGGAAAGTAGGGGACTGGAATTTCTATGGAAAATAGCTTATTTCAGTGGTTAAGAAGATTTCTTATTTAAAAGGAGTTCTTTGTTGTTTCCCCAGCAGCAAGTGGTCTGCACAAATGATTTTTATAAAAATACAGCCAAAAAGGCAGCTAAATGATACTACAGAATAACTAATTTATAAGAACAAGGTCTTTCTTTCATTGACATTAATTAAGATGTATTCTGTGAAACCTGCAATGTAGCAATGAAGACTTTAAAAAATACATATATAAAAAAAATTACATCTTTTCACTGGTGACTAAAAGAAGGAAAAGTCATTTACCAAACTGAAATCAACATACAGGTATTAAATTCTAAAATCACTTATGTCTCAGCTTTCTACGCATGAGTTCCAAGTCAATAGGTATTTGCAGCATGATAAGAAACAAAATTAAAAAAAGTAATAGCAAGTTAATCATTTAACAGCTAGTAGGAGAACATTACTGGAGCACATCACTATGTTAAGCTTTCTGCCAAACTGAACACAAAAGTGAGAAGACTAATTTTCTTTTCCTTGCTCTTTAAAGAAATCTCATCTTTACATGCCTGAAGGACACCCTCAAAGGCAAAATATCTCCACAGCTTTTCTGAAAGAAATGGTATTCTATGTACTGTTTTGATCAGTATAACGCAGAAGTGTATCATAGAAATTCATGTTCCCCTGTGTCTTACTCTATGTTGTGCCTTAAAATTAAATGCAAAACGTGGTATTTTATTTATGCAGCGCATTACTTTTTGCAGCAACTGCTATATGCAAAATCTAATAATATGAAACTCTTCTAGGCTGTTTGTCAATATCTCATATGAGAGACCATCTTCATACTTTTGCACAGTCATTTTCAGCCTATTTGGAACTCAATTCTAAACTGAGAAAATGTTAATATGCATTAATAGAAACAATTGCTTGCTGTATCAGAGAGGCTGATTCTTGATCTTATTTTCCAAATAAATTATTGAACTGCCAGATGACTAAACTCAACTATTCACTTCCTTGCATGCATATTTTTTCCATGAGAGAATCCTGATTCATAATAAGATTATTGATCCTTTATCATCTGTTCTAAGGCACAAAGCCGTATATATAGGATTTAAGACTCTAGACAGTTTTTATCTCATATCAATAAAATTTGCAATCTCTATACTGCAGGGATAAAGCAGAGAACAAGACACAAACAAGAAATGCTAACATTAAACCCCAAGGAGCTTAGTTGCATTATTTCTGTTTGATACTTCAGGAAACAGAGGCACAGGTGTAATGCAGCTTGCACAAACACATGTATCCAGGCAGTTATTTAGTAGGAAACAGAATTCAGGTCTGCCAGGTGGCTGGAGAAGTTTTTAGCCAGGCTGTCTCTCCTGTCCTGATGTTGGGAAAAGCCAAGGTTTGGCAAAGGGAAAAGTAGAAGCAGCATATCTGACTAGCCCCTAGCTGTTACAAAGTGGACTGGACAGAGGAGCAGGACTAGAGCAACTTCATTTCCTTCAACCTGAACTACTGCTGGAGATGATTTTAAACTTTGTCTACAACATGCTGTCTCAGGGTGTGCTCCTCCCCCTTATCTCTTCTTTTCTTGCTCCTTTTCCTTTTCCATCTAGTGCCTGAAAAGTGTCCTGAGGGTTTGACAGTTTCTATTTACTCATTTCATCCTTCTGTATGGAAGACTGCTGAGCACCATACAGTGAAGTTACTACCAGCCTGGAATTTCTGAATATCTGCCTGCCCTTTTATCTGCTTTGGTGCCAGACTTTTGATATCTCACTCCCCCCAACCCCTCGCGCTTTGTCTGTGATGCTGTAACAAATACATGTCCTAAATAACTCCCTTTGCTGCACGGGGTGGTAGTGGGGGGACGGGAAGGAACGCTGCCTTTTGCCAACACACACAGAAAGGCAGAAAAAGATGTTTTCCCAAGTTTTGCTTTCAGCTTCCAGTGTACTAAGGGTATACTCATTAAAATCAGCATTAGATTACAGAATAGAAGAAGGGCTAGTACACAACAATTTTATTCAGCCTTAGATAACACACATCAATTCCCAGGTTGCTGCATTTTGCAACTCACAATCTGTTATGACACTTCACAAAAGATTGGCTACACTGTCTTTCTTCCACAATCCCAGACACTAAGTAAAACAACTAACATCTGGTCAAATGCACAGATGTGATAAAATTTCCAACTTTGGGTTGTTCTACTATTTATATAAAACAAAGCAAGGACTGGGCATTGAATAAGTCATAAATTAAAAAAGTAATTATTGCTATTCATCGGCTTGGTCAGTTTGGTTCCAACCAGGGTTTGTAAGTGATTTATTTTCCTATTAAAAGCCTTAGCAATTGTATGAATTATTCAGAAGAAACCCAAAGTTCACTGTGGAAATTCTGGGTGAATCAAAACATTTCCAACATTTCCATCTCTTAATATCATCGAGCACTCAAGTCCTGGCCATGTGAAAGGGTTTTAAGCCACCTTTAGGTACACAGATGTGTACACACCATTGTGGACACAGATGTACATGCCTCACCGGTGCTACCCCATGGTGAATGTAAGTGAACTTCACATTTCTCATTGAGCACTGATGATTGCCTGAGGCTACAAGTGTGTACATACACATAAGTATTAAAAAGATGACACACTGCAATGTTACATCTTCCATAGGCCATGGCAACTCTCCTGTGCATTCATATTCCACCAGCCTCTCAAAATGACAGTAGCTTTTCTGTGAATAATCCATTCTGTCAAGACCAACAGAAACATATCTAGCCAAAACCACAGGAGGAAAGGCGTGCTAACAGCAGGTTGTAGAAAGCAATCTAACTGTTTTCTGATGTACAGATTTTTGCTCTCAATAGCATGTACACAGATATCTGTAGGTGTAGACATTCATGGGTTTAAGGGTAACGCAGAAATATCAAGACATTCACAAAAGCAGCAGTGCTGTATCTGCTCTTCTGTCACTAGACCCTGCAAAAGGCTCTGTGATCAGAGAGCAACCGCCAAGTTGGCTGATGATGTTGAGGAACCCTCTATCTTCTCATATTGTAGGCATGGTCACCTTTTGATAAAAAGCTGCAGGTTCCACAGATCTAATGTTCTTCCAGCTGAAGAGTAAGACTCAAGAGTCAGAGCTAAATATTAGGTGGTATTCTAACAGCCACAGGCTACACTATGGCCATGAAGTTAGTTTAAGTTAATGATGCCAGATCAACCAGTGAAGCCAGCTGGAGTTTTCCCAAACCTTCAGCAGGAAAGAACCACAGTACCAAAAGCTTTTCTGCACACTCCAGACTGCTCCTCTAAATATTTTCAATATTCCTCTAAAGCAGAGATGGTAGCAATCACAAAGTCTTAGAAATTATGTTATTTCTTCCTAGGCTCAGACTGACTGTCAGCACATTAGAGATCATTGTTGTCAGTCATTTCCAAACATGTTGGGAATCTGCAATTAGAAACATTAACAATGGGATTTCACAGATGTAGGTTATGTGCTTTCAGAAAAGAAACAGCAGTTGCTGGCAATGGGGAAATCCTTAAGAACTACTTATTCCCTAATTAAACAAGGTACTGTACTCTAAGTACTGAATGTCAAGCAGTGCTCTAGCATGTGCTCATCTTAACCCTACAGAATCATGCTGAATTACTAAGGCTCCTTCTGAGTGTTTCTTAGCCAAGACTCCTTACATGAACAGATGGAGCAGTTCTGCTGCTTCCATGCTGACACACTCAGGCTGCAGAAGTACAGGATTAAGTTCAAATTTATCATAAAATCATTTTAGGTAGTATGCTGTGATCTTCATATCCTTCTCAAGTATGACAAACAGAAAGACAAGACTGTCTGTGTTGTGTTTGAAATAGGCAAACAATAGCTGAAAAGGTTGGTAAGAAACACTGATTTAACAGTTACAGAGTGCTGGCTGTGGCCAGAGTAGGTCAGGACATCAAGCCCCAAAGATCTTCATATTCCCTTGAAGGAGGGTGTCATCTTCACTAGACGGATTTCACAGCACACGTTAATGCATCATACAACTCTCAAAGGCACTGCAGATACCAAGGATCACCATATTATCAGGTAATCTTCTTGTTTCAAGCTAAATATCAAAATCCATAAAGAAGTGATGAATGCATGTAGAGATGATGCTGTGATACTGCTTTGAGGAGTCATCTACGAAGGAAGACTGTCAAGTGGCAGAACATGCCAGATTTAAACTGGTTTTCTCTCTCTGAAGCAACACAAAGTGGTTGAAAGAGAATCCAGGAGCGAGGCCAAATTAGACTTGGCTTTTGAAATGTAGTCTGGTGATAGATTTCAACATTAGGCATTAATTAATATTGCTGGAACATTTTGAGGGGAGACTACCCAGAACCCAAACAGGAAACAAAGAGAAAAGGTCTCCGACAAAGCTATGTCACACTGACATCAAAGGGTTGCTTCTCTAAGAAAACCAGAATAAAACTGCAGCATATGACTCTTGGAGTCAGCTCTTCACACATAAACCAGTCCCCTGAAGTTTAACTCCAGACCTGTCAGAGATGTCAATTCAGTAACTTCTAACTGGAGAATGAGAATCCCCATTTTGAAATTGCTCATACTGTTTCAAATCCTACACTGAAAACAAAAACGTTCTTGTGAGTGCACCAGAAGGAGCATGCCTTGCTAGTTTAAGACACAGGACAGCCAAGTGCCCAGCTCCTGCAACTCTATTTTTTCTACTCTGAATTTGGCAATGCATGGTCCTAAATCTACAGCTTCAACATCTACTTGTCTCAAGTATAACCTCATTTAAATTTAAACTTTGTGAAGAAACAGTGTTTTTAAATAAAACTAACTTCCATTTAAGTGTTCTGATGAGCTCTCTGCAGTTACACATTCTGGTAGGTTCTCTCCAGCTGACAATCTATATTCTCGTGTGCTGCTTAAAGTGCAGATCAAAACCTTTCCTCAGCCACAAACTTTCAGAAGTTTGTTCAACCTTTCCCCTAGAGACTTCTTTTTTTTTTTTTTTTTTCATGTTTCTTTTAATGGAAGATTTAAGTTATACTAAGCTATTGTTGGAAATATAACAAGAAGGTTAGTGGCAGGTGAGAACTGAAATACCAAAATAAGACAATAGGTCAGTCATTTTTATCATGGCTTCCTTATACTTCCTTGAAATTCTACATGTATAAAGGTACCAGACTTAATTGCCTAGTGAGCCACTGCCTTGCCAGCCTCTCTCCCAAATGCCATGACACAGAAGTGAAGGCTACATCACATTTCCTTTTGTTACTTTCAAGGGTGTGAAGTAAACAATTTCAATCAATTTGTGAAGCACTTTTTCCCCATAGTATGACGTTAGTATTACACTGAGATTCAAAAGTTAGGAACAAAGGACATGGCATTCAGTTCCACAGAGTGCAACACAAATCAGCAGCACACAGAGTGCATAAACATGTATTGCTATTTTTGTGCAGATGTTTACATAGTTTAACACGTAACAATATCAGATAAGCAGACCTATATGAAAAATTAAATTCCACTGCACAGAATTCATTCCCACATTCTTAGACTTGGAGTGAATGTGAAGGTTCTGTGAATTCTAAGTTACACAGTTGGACTACGATTTTCCATTTTCCATTATGACCAAACTGTGGTTATCCAGATAATGCACACCAGAACCACATGCCTGTTTTCATATTTGGGCTCTTTCATCTGAATCAGTTCTTACCATTTACACCTGAAGTGTTAATACGTCCTTCAAACCAGCAAAATTTGTATTTTACATTAAACTAAGTGCTATAACATTCAGCAATATCTGGATTGAAGACTAATTTTGATCTCTCTGCTAGCAGATTAGAACTGCTTATAGTAAACATCTATCAGCATCTCCTTGGCACTGTCTTCTAGTCCTTTGTATTTATCTTACCTTTAATGCACCATGTTTTTCATTTGGTCCAACAATCAAAATTTCTGCCATATCCTCAGCATGCTCAGACCGCGCATGGACAAACAAGGCTCTGCCAGCTTCTGATATATTCTTTAGTGCAACTAAAGACCCGTCGCGTTCCACTTTAAAGTCTGGGTTAGAAACTTCAAAGTTCAATTTGCTATTCCCCTTGCAGTCATCAAATTCCACTGGGGGGGAAAAAAAAAAGAAAGAAAAGACACAATTGTAAGTATCCACTTCAGAACACAGACTTCAAACATATTATGTTACTAGCATGTCTACAGATCTCAGGACTAAATGTCTTAGATAAAAAACTAATGGGAAAAACCTTCAAATAACTTTTATATTTGTGTGACTATAATTCATGGGCAAATCTTGTGAATATGCGCTTTCAGTGGAATGAAGAGATATTGACCAAGTTAATTGGGCAGGCAGGAGAAGCATAAAACACTTTGTAAATCAACACTTTGAGATCACTCAAAGAAAATGCACAAAATGCACACCTAGTTCTACAAATTGGGCAGTAGCAGCAGTTACCCTCCTTATTGTAACTCAGTATCTCTAAAGGCTCTTCTGCTGGCAATGTGGTTTCAGATATCCAGTAAATCTTTATGCTTGGGACTGGTTGTTTACAGAATATTCATTTTCACAGTCAACTGCAAAAGCGTTGTGTAACAAAAACACAAACTACAACATTTCTTACAAACTACAGGGATTGTGATATACTGCATTAGCTGCATTATCAGTATAACTGAGGAATAACAGTAGCTGTCAATAATCCTGTTTCACTTTACATAGAAGTTTTAAAATATTGAGGAAAGCTGGCATAAAGAGAGAAAAAAAGGTTTGAGACTTTCCCTCAAGTATCTCTCTGAGTTCAGTAGATTCCCTTTGCACAAAACACTGGAAAAAACATTAGTGATGTAATTACCAGTTATATGATTAAGAGGTCTTCACCACAAACCTGTAATTGCTAAGTAAGCTTTTCAGGTTTTGACATCTTTGAACAACATATTTGCATGTGAAGGGGTTTTTTTGCAAGCAATCCGTTCTGTATTCCCTACCTGCTCCTTGAGCTAATGCTGCTGTAGACTTTTCACCTACCTGCATGCTTTCACTACTTTGATTTTACATTGCATTGCTATTGGATCTTTTAAAACTGCATTACATTTTCAGAAATGAATACAGACTACAAAAGATCAAAGAAAATAGAGTTTTACTGAAAACAAAGCACTCTGCATAATTGTTTAAATTCACTGTATAGACTTGTTATTTTCAGTCATTGTTTTTAAAGAAAAAAAATAATCCCAGATTCTCTCACAGCCTGCTCAATACCTAAGCTTTTTCTGACTATATAGTATATATAAGTGGTGTTAAAACATGGAATCTCACACTGGATGGCCTGGGAAGTTACTCAAACAGCCTCTTCAGCAAATTTTGCATCTATTTCCAGACATATCAACTTGAAGACAGGGTTGCCAGAGGACCTTGCAGAGATCCTTCCCCTCTCCGGGCATTCACTAGGATTGAATCCCAGAGTAGAACCACCACAGGCAAGAACTCTTGCTGGTTACAGAATGTGAATGCAACTTCATTTTATGATGAATATTGATGAAAAAGGTAAAATTAAAAATAAACCAAGAGCAAAAAACCCACGAATGTCCAAAATTCAGAATAAGGCACAGAATATAAGATGTGGGACACTATTTGCCAAATCAACAGTGTTGAGTTGACCTTCATCTGCATCCAGATGCCCACTCAGCCCCTCTCTTGCTCCCCAACCTCAGCTGGATGAGCCGAGAAAATCAGATGAAAAAGCTCACAGATCAAGGTAAAGACAGGGAGAACATTTACCATCTTAGGCAAAGCAGATTTGACTTGGGGAAAATTAACTTATTGCCAATTAGAATAGATTTGGATGGTAAGAAAAAGACAAAATTAAAGTCATACCTTCTCTCCTCCCTGCTCTTCCCCAGGCTCAGCTGCACTCCTTCATTCCCAGCCCCTCTCCCTGGGCAGAGTGGAGGGATAAGAAACAGGGTTTTCTCAGTACCTAATGGCTCCTCTCTGTGGCTCCTTCCTCCTCAGGACATCCCCAACTGCTCCTGGCTGGCATCCTTTGGCACTGCAGGGAATCTTGCTCCAGCTCCTGGAATCCTTTCTCTTCCTCCACCCCTGGAGCTCACACTCCTCTCCCTCAGCCACAAACACCATTTGGCCCCTTTTCTTAAACACCCTCACTCTGAAGCACCACCGACATCACTGAGGGGGCTCAGCTGTGTCCTGTGGAACCACCTGGAACCTTCTAGAAACACCTGGAACCTGCTAGAACTGCCTGGAACTGTCCAACAGCCTCATCTCTCCTCACAGCAGGAGCCCTGCAGCCCCCTCCAGCACCTGGAGCTTCTTCTTCTCCTCCTTCTCCTCTCACACTTTCTCTCCCTCAACCACAGGCACCATTTTGCCCCTTTCTTAAACACCCTCACTCTGAGGCACCACAAGTGTCACTGGGGGGACTCAGCTGTGCCCTGTGGCGGGAACTGCCTGGAACCACCTAGAAGCACCTGGAACCTGCTAGAACTGCCTGGAACCACCCAGAACCTGCTAGAACTGCCTGGAACTGTCCAGCAACGAGGCAGCTCCATCTCTCCTCACAGGGGGACCCCCGAAGCCCCCTCTGGCGCACACACACACTCTCCTCTTACTGAGGAGAGTCCAAACTCTGTGGTTACCACAGTTTCTTGTGGAGAAAATATATATATATATATATCCCAGTACCTGAAGGATCTGCTGCTGCCCAGGTTTTAGGCTTGCTTACTTATTTTTAACTAAAAGCTGCTCCTGTTTCCGCAGCTTTACTTGAGGGCAAAAGAACTATCCTTGGATTCACAGTGGGATAAGAAACCAGAAGTGCATCAGCCCATTTGCCATTTCATTGAATTTTGCTGAGAGCAAGAGGGAATATAAATAGAAGAGGAAACAAAAAAAAAACAAAAAAAAAACCCAAAAAAAAAACCACAAAACCAAAAACTTCTTTCCCCTGAGATACTTCAGTCCCTCCAGATAAACCTACCTCAGCCCATCGTGTTGCAGACCCCGGATTGCAGTAGAAGTGGGGGCGGATGGGGACATGGGGCATGTGGGACATGGATAGACAGAGAATTTGGGAGCACCAGCAGTTTAAAACAATTTTACCGTGCTAAAACCATGCTGGTGCCTGCACCACTGAGCCCCAGCTGCTCTCCAGGGCCAGGAACCGCTTGCAGACAAGGGTCCTGTGCTCACAGTTGGACTGTGATGGAAGGCTCCCTGGGAGCAAGGTCTCCCCAGTATAAAGCCACCCGGTGTGAAATTTATGTTGGTGATATGACAGGCATCTTAACAGATTCGCTGCAATCTCCTAAAGCTATCAACCCACAAGAAAAAGACAAAATTTCCCTGTCACCACAAATGTGGGAAGTTGAAATCCTCTATACTAATGACTATAGATTGCAGCCTTGATGAATTATGAGTAGATTCTCTTTTAACATGTTCTTTTCCTCCCTTAAAAAACCCCACCCAACAACAAACAAACAAAAAACCCCTCCAAATTAGCAGAGTCTTAGGAAGGCACCTTGTTTTATTGAGTAAGCATGTGCTTCTCTGTCAAAAACTGCTGGTGATCTACTGTTAACAGCTTACAACTGGAAAAAATTGGCATCACTCTCTAAGAAATTATTTTCATCAGAAATAAAAAAAAAAAAAAAAAAAAAAAATAAAAAGCCAAAAACATCATGATACCTAACAACATCATGATGAAATAATCACTAAAAAAATGAATGTCATAGCACAGAGCTATAGCATCACCCAGGCAAGCGCTACAGGTCACATTCAAAGAGGCCACACAGTGTTGTGCTTCAGGAAGAGGGGTGACGCTTCCTGGGAGTACGCTTCTCCCACCTTGCTGCTCAGCTTTCACAAAACTTGAGATTCCTGCATTGCTGCCATCTGCGTGCATTGCAGAAACTAAAGGACCACATGCAGATTTAACACATGGAATCAGGAGAAGTACCTAGATCTATATTCCCTTGAAGTTATGAATTTGACACTTTTAGACCCTTTATATTTTGCTCATCCATTGACCTTGCTTTATGAAACTGCAACTTTTTCCAAGGACAGAAGCAGAGTTGTTCAAAAGTTGGAAGCTGTTTTCTTGCCATATCTCATCCAAAAGCACTGATGCTTTTAATTCCCAATTCTACCACAGAAACAAGAGTATTTGACGAGGTTAATAGCAAGGAGAGAGAAAGAAAATGAAAAGGCTCTGAGAAGTACTGATATGTAGGAGAGAAATTAGAAGAGGGTGGAAGTAGATGAAGTGATCATAAGGATAGAGAACATTGAAGATTATTCAGACCCAAGGGCCAGAGATGAAGCTGAAGCCAATTGTTAAAAGATTTGAAGAGAACAATAGCCTTAGATAAAATCCCTAGTCTGAAGTTAGGGGCAAGTGTGAACTTTATCAGAATGACGAAGCTTCCTGGACTGGGGTGACCAGGTCTGCTTAAAAGGAAGAGCTGATCTCCCAATATATAACTCTTTGCAGCTTAGCAGCCATGATGACATATGGTCCTTATGATGCAAGATGATGTTTATGATGTTCATGCATTTGTCACAGAGATGAGGAGTGAGACAAGAAATGAGATGGGTAACTGGCATTATTCTTACTATCCAGCTGTGTTACAACAGCCTGGACACAAATAGCAGCCTGATGAGAGCGGCCACACACACTAAAACTTCCCATATCCTCCTGCACACTCACTTTGTGTTAGAGATAAAGGAGTTTAACTAGATTTAAGCTTTTCAGAGTGAACACAACGTGTTTGCTCTGTGTCTGTACTGCACTTACAACAAAATGATTCATGTTTGGTGCTCAAGGTGCTCCAGAAGGGCAAAAAAATAAAAATAGTAACTGTTTAGCTATAGCCCTAAACTAAAATTTTGGAAACTCTACCCCAGACATGACTAGTGACTATGTCTAATTGTAAGAGCTCAATAGGCAATTAAACCAATTATCTAATATTTATTTACTTGAAGGCAGAGTTCTCCATTTATTGATGCATATATGACTCTTTTGATGTTCCTAGTCATGCTCCAGCTGCCAAATGAACATCTTTATTGTGCTTAATATGCCATATGGTATGAGACAGGCTCCAAAACTCCATGCAAGCAAAATTAAAATACTGCCAAGCATCTCCCAATGAAAAACAACATACATGTCACTCATCACCCTCTGCTCATTTCTCAGCTTCCTATATAGAACTTTTACTCCTCTCTGTACAAAACCTTATTCTCATGAATATCACACAGAATATTTTTGCTCACCAAGCAGTATTCATTATCAGCAATACCTACATGCATCCCAAGGCTTTAGACCCTGACTTTGAGGTTATCGTCATCAAAGGAACTGTTGGGAAAAGTATTCTTATGCAAGATCCCAAGTCCATTACTGTAACGATGAGAAACTGAAGTTGTGATTGGAAATATTACCATTCATAGATCTCAGCAAGAAATCTCAAGTTCCCGGGATTCATCATTTCAGTGCATCCCATCCTCACTGTTATGATATGCCACATATGTGAAATTTCTACACAACTGTGATATTTATGATAATGAACCACAGCTGTTTTAAAGAATACCATTTTAAACCACTGAAAGGTTAGCAGTTGGATTTCTTGTAAACTATGTAAAAATAAAACAAGCTGAAATAGATATCTTATATTCAAAAGCATATATTAGGCTGACATATTCCTCTTCCAAAGTAATTTTTCTGAGTTTAACTCTCAGAAGTTTAATTTGTTCTGAACAGAAATACCGAATTCATAATTTTCTCTGACAGAAACCTCTACAGAGGTATTCTGAATAATTAAATGTACATATTATCTATAAGCACACACAAGATTTCTCTGTATGTCTCTATGTATAGATATTTTCACGTTAGCTAATAATAGCTAGCAACAAAATGGCTCCTCAGTGAGGAAGTTTCACATTGAAAATACACACTGAACACATACACACACACACACGCTTAATTATTCAATGAAGGAAAGGATCATTTTTGAAAATACAGTCTAGGCTTGTTCAAATCAGTGGGAATTACATCATCAGGCAAATATCATCCTGTGTATTATTCCTTATCCTTTTCAACAAGTAACTTTAGACAATATTGAAACCGCAAGTCAGAAGTTGTACCTGTGAGAGGTCTAGAGATGTAAGAAAAATCTATTACAGCTGCACAAAGGCAACTTAACTTTCCAGCTTAGCAGGGAGCACTCAGCTCTGCTAAAGAGTCCTCCCTGCTCAATGATATTAGCAAAATACAAAAGTCATACAGAAACTGGCAAAGCTGAGCTTCATTAACTACAAAGAGAGACGAGTGATGGTTGAAGCAAACGTAAATGCTTCTGAGTGCTTTTGCTTTATATAAAAACTCATAAATTACTGTGAGCTAGCAAAGCTCTTGTTAGCAATAAACGCTGATGCTGACTGAAAACAGCAGGCCAGTAACTAAGGAGATGGTAACAGGCTACCATGTGACAGTGTTGGTCACACCACTGAATGCCTGACTCTAGCACAGGGTGTCACACGGCGGCCCAACACGCACTAACAGAAGTGCATCTTCAAGAGATGAATTATCCTGCCAATGTGAAGAGGATGAAATCCACGTGGAACCAACACATCCGGACAACCTTAATCCATCCAAAAACAAAAGAGGAAACTGTTACACCCACTAATGTCAAAGGTAGCTGAGAAACAAAAGACATCCCGCTTTTCAAGCCAACAATACTGTCAATTAGGACAAACAGCTTCTGTCCCTTCCTTTGAGATGCCTTCAAAATCACCTCTGGAACATGGACTCTGGAAGGGAGCCCACAGAGTGTTTATTTCTGCTGTTTTTATGAAAGATTATCTGAACAGCAGAAGGAGGAAGAGTAGAAAGAGTATTGCATCAGGTACCCCGAGCTAGAGCTGAACAACCCTACACTGAAACTAGAAGCACTGGAAGTTGTACCAGCCCAGCTCTGAAACAAAATGCATTATGCAGCACTGGGGCTGCTGTTTGGGATTACAGCAAATATTTTCATAGAGTACCATGGGAGCAAACTGGATCCCATTGGCACCAAACTCAAGGAATCCTGATTTTTTCCACATGGATAAGTCACTGCATCTGCTCCCCTTTTCCCACCATGCTCTCTTTTTCCTTTCTCCTAGAAAGAAAGATCCCTCAATGGCCTCTTGTGTTCTTCAGCAAATTTATCCTACCAACAGGGCTCCATCAGCAGTCTCTAGCTGTTTGAAATTATGGGAAAATACAAATAGTACAATGAAAACCAAAGGCATCTTCTCCTGCCCCCCGGAGACTTCACCAGCTCACATTACATGATACCTTCACACATCCTTTTGCGGCCTGGTGTCTCATTTAGGGCAAAAGATCTAATCAAGTAGAAGGAGCTGTAATGAGCTGTTCTCAGCTGGAAGTTATCTTGACTTGTACATTACAATGTAGACACATTACTGACTGATCTCCTAGGTCAGTGGCTGCATTATAAGGCATGGTAATACCATATCTTCTGCTGTAAGCCCTAGAGAATAAATATTTCAACTAAAATATGATGTTAGTGCATCTGAAGAAGAAAATAAAAATCAAAACTTTAGATGTTGTATCAGTCACTGATCTGAGCACAACACCTAGTTCAGTTTAAATGGAGCCATTGTCTCTTTGTAAATGAAGTGGGTAGAAACTGATGCTATGTTTGTGGAGCTACAGTCTCAAAGGAACTGTCACATCTGTGAAGGAATATGACATTTCACTGTTAACATTGCACTGATTCTGAACAGTTCAAATGAGCCAAACCCCAGAAGCAATATGCAGAAAAGACTCTTTAACTTTGTTAGTTTCAATGAAAGGGTTTCCCATTGCAATGCAAATGATCGATATTATTCCATTTTAGCAGATTTACATAACATTTTGCTAGAAGCCCCAGGAGGATGTAAGATGAAATCAACTTTCGATTCTTAAAAAGTCTTCACTGGCTGAGTCTGAGACAAGCAGACAGAATCAAAGACATTCAAATGTATTCAATACGTTGCGGCTCTGCAAATTGCTCCGAGAAGTTTGTCGATATGAAATTAATTGTATCCTAGAGTGGAGGGAGATGGGATAGAAGCCTGAGTTTGTACAAGAATTTCCACTGGGATATAATGGATAATTTCCCTTGAATGCTGGCTAAGGCAGTGTACTACTGACCATAAATTTTCTTGCCTTCTGCACAAGCACACATCTGATCTTTCAGCAGTCACCCTAAGTGCCACCCAAACCAAAGTTCTTGATATATGTAATTTATTGAAAACTAATCAGTTGAGGTTGTATTCTGCAGAAGAAACAGTGTCCCAGGAGATTTAACTATGTAAATAAATTGCTGTCAGCAGATGTCAAAAAGTAACAACAAGCAATCACTCACAGGAAATAACTACAGTGCAGCCGGCACAGAAAGTACCTTATTTATGCCAGTATGTTTTTAAAATGTCTCCAAAGCCACAAATTTATTTAGTAAGGGTTTTCAGTTAACTAGACAATTAGCCGCAGGTCATGAGGACTTTTTTCCCTCAAGTTCACAATTAAAACTGTTTGTCTTCAAGGTTGGTTTGTTATAATTACAGTGATCTGTCATTTCTTAATGTGCTCTGTCATAACTTCTTGTTTCCTTTTTAAGTTTTTTTTTTTTTTTTTTTTAATTGCACAAGCTTCTGACAATGCTCCACTAAGACCAGTTTTCTACAAGCTTTAACTTCATTGAAATTATTCTATACTATTAGAGGAATAGAAGATTTGATAAATTATGCACACATTTACATTTGTGTGAAGTTTGGGCCATTATATAAGAAAGCTTATTAAATGACAGAGATGAAATATAGGCTGTCACTGGAGGCATGGATGCTTTGTCCACTCCTTCAGTGGGAAGTACAAATAACTCAGTGATTCAAGGGTGGAAGAATAAATTACTATTCTACAAAAATATTTTTGTCCTATACCAAATCCATGGCAGCCAGTCACACCCCTATGCGGTTGCTTTTTTCAGAGATGGGAGAAAAACTATTGCTTGATGTATCTTTTCTTGCTCTTGTACATTGAGACAAGAAGTCAAAGTGCAGAAGCTTTTCATTAAATGAGCTATCAATACAAAGTGCTTTTTACACGTTACCCACAGATACAGTGAAGAGACAATATTGCCTCCATCTTCTCATCTTGGGTCTTGGTTTCACCTTCTGTGTGAAATTACAGCTAATCTGTAATTTAACAGTGAGTTGTGTAGACTGCTCCCTGACCTCAACATTCTGATAAGAAGTAAAACTATTGATCAGTACATGCTAAGAAATGATTAAAAAAACCCCCAAATACATGGACATCTACATACTGCTGCCCTTCTGGAACAATAATAATTCTAAAAGTCTTTCTTGATGTACAATAATGTTTTCTTAAAGGGCATTCCCAGGAATAAAGCTTTCAGCTTGCGCCATGTGCAACTAGTTTCCAAATAGCACTCCGTGGTAGAAGTTTGTTTCAGAAATAGTGAATGACACATCATTTGCAATACATAAGAGGAAATGAGAGTGAGTAATAAATCCACTGTGTAATATTTTCCTTTCAAAATGGATACTGTAGGTTGCTGGCCTATTTTCCCAGCTGCTGAATGAGTAATGCCATGCCTGAAAATCTGCTCAAACCATTTATTCCGTGGATTGTTCAACTTTCCCAGTGAAAAACTGAAATAAAGTTCCCCCTGTTTCCAGGGGAAATCTTTTGCCTTCTCATCTTCTCCATCAGTGAACCTGACAGAGAAATAACAATTTCTCTTAGTGCTTTTTGCCAAGTTCTCTCAAGTGACTTCCCTTAAAGTTTTTTTAAGAGCTACCAGTACAAAGTTATTTTTCCAGACATATCCGATAAATGCACAAATGACAGACTTACACTGTTTTTCAGCCCTCAGTCTAAAAATTGGGTTATTAAAATATAGCCCTTGGACACAGTTCATTAATAGCTTTTCAGAATACCTTCAGAAATCTAAATTACATTTAAATTTGCAAAATTAGTTGGTAGTTAAGCAGTTGTTTTACTCAAGTATCAAGCCAATTCCAACACACAGATCATTCTACAAACCATGGAAAATCAACCACTTAATTGCAGCCTGCTAAAATACAAAACTTCTAAGATTAATGAGGAAAGCCACCTCTCAAAACTCTGCTGGATTTTAAACTTGCTCAACTGATGGTCTTGTCTTTCAAACAATATCAGCACTTGACTAACAGTTACAGAACCAAACAACCTTGGTTTGAATTTTGACTCTCACACTAAGATCAGACAAGTAGCGCTGCTGAGAACAATGTAATTAAAATTGCACCATGTAATCTTGCTCTGCACAGTCATTCCCAGAACAGCTTCTATTCACATCAAACACAGGCTTTTATACTTTAAAGAAAGACAGGCTTTGGCATCTTCCACAAAAGAACTGACCTGAGGGAAAGTATATTGTCAGTCAGGATCATTTATAAGCAACCTGACATTTGTTTACATAGATAAACCAAGGAAAGAACATCAGGCTACTGAAGTTTCTACCTCTTTTTAAATAAATAAGTAGTAATGAAAAGAAAAACAAAACAAAACAAAACAAAACAACAACTATAGAACAAAAAATTACGCCATAACAGGGAACACACAGAGCCCAATAGTTATTATTTGATGAGTGAGGTGACACTGCTATTCACATTAACTACTGTAACAGGTGGCACTGCTACACATGCTCACATTTAAACAGGTAGCATTGCATATAAAGTAAATGACAATGAAAAGTTATGTCAATTACTTAACATTAACACAACCTACATTTCAAATATACACTATGACTGGTAGTGCCATTTGGTGGATCAACACAGCATTTGATTCCAAGCCTTTTTGGCTTGGATCAGGCAAATAACTGACAGTTTTGGCAGAAAGCTGTGACCAATTAATAGAGGTTTTTTTTCCTTATATTAAACTCTGTAGTCAAAGAGATGCAATGAGAAGCCATCCGAGACAGCATCCCAGGTACAAACACCCACAACAAAGACTGTTTGTGGACAAAAGCGTTATAAAAACAAAAACCAGAACATGGCTAGTGTGGAGGATTAAGGACATCAGAATACACCTAGTTAATAAGACTTCTTTAAGATATAAGTGTGTATATATGCATAAAGAAAATATTTTTTTTAATTTTATATTATTTCTTATTAGTATAACTTATTTTCGTATGGTGATCACATTGCAGACAGTAGTCACAAGAATAACTCAGTAACCAACATACAACTAAAATGTTATACCAAGTACTCTCTTAGATTTAATAAATTACAGTTATTCCTAAAACTAGAGAAATACCTGCACCATCATAATTGCCAATACAACAAAATTTGCCAGTTGTTCAGTGGCAGATCTACATCCACTAATTTAATTTCTTTTTAAAAAATCTAACACATGCTTTCATTTTCCCAAGTCAGATGAAAAAAAGCATGATTTCTCATCTTCCCTTAGACTTGGTATAGGTACTAATTGCAAATGCTCCGATGGCTGCACTGGGGATTGGAGATATAGATTTCCAACAGATCACCTGACTTTGCAGTTTATTAGAATGCAGAAATCTTAGCATAGCCATTTCAGTAACTGTCTCTCTTCTTTCACATTAGAATAACCGTAATGATTACAATGCTCATGAAGTTTAAAGAGATAAGATAATAATCAGTCAATCTTTACTTTGCTTCTGGTTATAAACCCATTAAAAACCAACAACAACAAAAATCCCGCTAAATCTGTGCATTTTTCCAGCTCATGTCTCCTTCCAAAAAACGTCTCGTGACAAATAAAGCACCATCCTTCTGCACACTGATAAACCTCATTTGTGTTGCACTTTGCTAATGGCTACAGTCATGACAAACTGAGAATTCATTTGGTAAATGTGATTTGCCAAAAGTTTTCAAGTGACACAACGCTATATATTTATACATGTGGCTGCTTAGCAACTTTATAGTAGTTCTATCCAGGAATTGAGGTGTAAATAAAGAATAGTGCTATATCAGAGAGTGCACATGAGACATTCATATGTTTAGGAACAGAAAGGTTATCAGAATTTATCACCTAGCAACAAATATAACATCGGTTTTTCTGTCTAGCAAACATCTAGCAAGAAGTACGTTATAAACTCCACTGACTAGCGAGTTAACTTGGCAGCTTGAAGTTTAAATGAACTCTACAGCTAATTAAACTTAGCTCAGTACTTTTGTAGGCTGTATGTTTGCATTTTAGCACACGCTTTATTCTGGAATAAACAGTTGCCATTCACTCATCAACAGATGGGTCACATTCAAAAAACTGACAGATTCCGAGGAAATGAGGATACAGAAATGCCATTCACTTTCTGACGGTTCCCGAAAAAAGGGGAATGGTTACATAATGCCTGTAAATACAAGGCGGGGAAGCAGCACTGTGGACGTGCCGAGCACCCAGCAGACTCTGAGAATGCCATCAAACTGTATTGTCAACATGGTTTCCACAATGCAACTCTGGTGATGATTCCAGTACAAAAGATTGGTTTTACAACTCTACACTTGTCTTAAACATTTCAAAGTGATGGATGTAATTATTCACTAGAATCACTTAACAATAGACTAGAACTTGCATCAATGAATATTAATTAAAAATAAAATTAGTTTTAAAGTACCAAAGGCTTTGTGTATTCAGCCTGCTAGACAACTTTCATTCCCTCCCTCCCCTTCTCTCTCCCCTCACTGTTTTGCATAAACACTCTATTATTATAAACTCCTGCTGTCTTAAAACTGATGAGACATATTATTGTATAGGCAATGCCTGCTATTGTATTTCAGTGTAGAGTGATATAGGTACAGTGTTACCTTCATACTTTAAAGTTGTTCATCTCCTACAGTTTTAGGAATGTAGATTCCTAATCATCACCTCCAAGACCTTTGTTTTGAAAACCTCTTGATTAAGATTTCTTTGCAAAGCTGAAGGCTAAACAAAACCAGATTTCATTACAACCCCGAGAGATGTCCATTAATGTTCTGTAGTTCTGCCAGAGACAAGTGTAGAATTAATACGCCATGGAAGCTTTCACAGAAGACTAAATTACAGACCGAGAGAGATCCTGAACTGGCACAAACAACACAGCTCTACTATCTATTTCCTACACGTAGAACAGTCAAATGTAGCCTGATCCAAACAAATGAGAACATTTCCTTGCAGAAGGAATCAGAGCTCAGCAGCCCTGGCTTAGTGAAATTTGGTTAACTGGCTAATCACAACAAGGTATAAAATATAGACTCTTCCTGTTCACCCACATCTTTGTCTGTCTACGCAGACCAACCATATATTGTTTGCATACTCAGTCTCTAGGCTTCTCTACATGGCTCACATCCTGAGAGCATGTGCCTCAAGGGGCACCAGAGATGAACGTGCTCAGTCCTTCAAGGAAGTGTTTCTCTTACAGTGATTTACAATTTACATCAGCTCTTCTGCTGACACTATCTTTCAATAGAAGGTCTCTACAGAGTAACTGACAATAAATTACACTGCTCAACTTGGTTACCTTCCCGAAGTTGTTTCCAAATTCTACATTCCTCCTCCAGTTTTCCCAAACACCAAAGCAATAAACATTATTTTACTATTGCATTCACTTGCTGTTTCAAAAGAAGACTGCATTTCTCTTTCTTTTAGAGTATCTAGAATATCTTCCTTTATAGTTGTGGAAAACAGACCAACTTTTAGGGGTTCCAGGTTCTGTAATTATAAATTGCTCATTTGAGGTCACACAACCAGTCAGTTCCAGAGCCAGTGCAAGATCTCAGACCGGCTCTCTCGACTGCAAGGACATGCCACAGGTCTGTAGGGCACTGTTCATGCGCAACGGTTAGGAACCAGCACACTGCAGGAAGTTGCAGGCACCCCAGAACAGCAGCATTTTGACACAAGCACCAATGCTTCCTTGGGAAAATAATCCAGAACTGTAAGGAGAATTGATTGGCACTTATAAAATAGGCTCAAAGTTAACTATCACCTGAAAGCACTGCTTGACAATAGACAGTGATACAAAGACTGTCACTCTCAGAAACAGCAAAGCTTTTTGTAGGCAGAAGCATGTTAAATTTATTTCATTGTCTCCTTGTACAGAAGCCATCAGTTTTTTATTTGCGCTGAAATGAATTTTGGCTACTAGTATTGAAAATTTATTTGTTCAAAATGCATACTATGACCTACAGAAATCAGGCACAGCCACAAAATACCTGAGAAAGTTCATCTCAAGGGCAAGCACTTACAGAATAAAGTGCTGAAGATGTTAGACAGGGATGCCCAAATTGGTATTAATGGTTAAATAAGGTTATTTAAATATCGATAGTGTCAACATGAGCATCTAAATGTTGAATATGGACAATAACTGGACACTAATATTTGGAAACTCGACCTAGTGTGTTTAATTGTTATTAGGAATGGAGTAAAATACACCAAAGAAGCTTCAAATGTCACATTACTATTCCCAGTTAGGCATTATTTATACAACAAGACTAGTGTCTTAACAGGCAGGCACCAGTTCTGCTTCAGTTGATACAAATGATACACCATGAACTCACATCAGCAGGAAAAGTATCAGAACCAGTTATTAGATTCAGTAAAGTTAAACAATGTTATGGTTAAGAGACAGGTGGAAGAGGAATTCACATACTCAAAAGGAAAATGCTACTGTTTGAGTGAATTCTTTAATTCCTAAGCCATAGGATACACGGAGATTTCATTAATGGTGAGACTGTTTGATTCTACGTGACAACAAACCTGAAGGTTCAAACAAAATAATCTCTTTTTAATTTAAGCAAATGGGAGGGAAAACAAAAGTCCATAAAAACCCCAAACTGTCAGATTTTCAAATTCAAAAGTATTTCTGGGCCAAAAAAGCAATTGGTTCTCAGAGGTCCATAGGGTACATTGTGAGGAGTTACCCCAATAAACAAATGTTTAATACTGAAGTGATACATCAAAACCACAATTTCAGTATTTATAAATAAACAGTGAGATTAAATAGATTTACAAAAAATACAAAAACATCAGTGCCCCATTAAAGAAAACACCACCTTTCAACCAGTAAAAATATTTTGCCTTCTTTATCTTATTTGAAGTACTGTGCAAGGCAAACCAGCTCCAAAAATTTTCTATCATTTTTTTTACACGGACCCAATACACATTCTATGTGGAAACAAATACCGGTGCTACATAAATTAATTTCTCACTTATTAAAATAGCATCACATTCCCAAAGGCACAGTTGAGAATAAGGGATTTCTCTTTTCAGACATTACCTCCTCCATAAATCTTAAAACTTTCTACATAATTAGTTGAAAACTGATGCAGTATATAACTCATCATTATATATATTTATATATATCAGCTAACATTCCTCTCATAAAGGCTACAGATTTTGCAATTGCACCTGCTGTGTGGCAAATAAGATCTTTTTATATGCAACCCGCATAAAACAACCTGTGTTAAAGATTTTTATTGTTTGCTTGTAGTTTGTTGCTTGTTTGTATTTTTTTTCCCCCAGCAGATATGTCCATTTCTGCTATTTCTTTGAGATAGCATTTACCTGAGAAGCAGAAGTTCAAATGCAGCATTTTAAGAGAGCCCAAAAAAGAGAGACTTCTTAGCAAACATCAGAGCAGAGCAAATAATTCAGAATAATCATTTATTTATTGGATTTGCCATTTATTTTTCTATTCACCACAGAGTGCTAAATTCTTATATGTAAATTATTCATGAATTTCTGCCAGTGCTTCTTCCATTTAAATTACTATGAAAATGTAGTTGCAATTATTCAGATTTCAACATTGGCTGTGTCAGTTTTTTGGAGCACTGGTTCTGTTCCATGATTGGTTGCAACTTGCCAATTTGGAATAGGTTTCAAGCATTACACTTGAGCATACAGTTTAGAATTTACTTTGTCAGGTCTATACTTGCAATTTGTGCTCTGAATATAATGTTTTCTGACATTTCCATACTGACAAAAGCTCTAGGGTAGACACAGCTACATCTTGCTTCAACGGATGTTTCAGTGGCATTATTTCTGGTATTTTCAGTGCCAAAGCCATTACCAAAATACATAAGACAGACTGAAGAGTTCTTTGACACTAACTGCCTCTGTGTTTTCTACTATTTATAAAGGTGCTGCCTGTGCCCCAGTCAGTAGAGCTCTCACTAACAATCCCAGCTGGCTCAAACTGTCCTTAAACCGGATACCCAGCACTTACAGGGGGAAACGCAGCAGGTCATACCCCAAGAGTCCAAAAGAGATGTAAGAGGATGGCAAGTAACAGTCCTAAACAGTTGGTTCAGACATTGGCTCATCAGTTGATTCACTCCACCCAGGAGGGAGTACTCTGCCATACTGAGCTGTTAATCACTTTAGATAAAGCATCCTGGCTTTCATCAGGCCACCCACAGCCAGAAGCCCCTATTCTTCTCCAGCATCTGGGGCTCATCCACATGCACAGCAGGAAGCCCTCTCCTCTTCCCCTTCAAATCTTCTCTGCCCAAAGAGAGGTGGTGAAACAGAAGGTCACAGAGACAGTTCACTACCAAATCAGAGTTTTCCTATGATGCATCCTAGTGGGTCTTGTTCTTTGGTTCCCTTATTGTGTTTAGTTTCTGAGCTTTCTCCCTCGTGTTTCACTTCACCTGCTTTGAACTGAAGTGGAAGGGTGAACACAAAATGTTTTTCACCTCAGTATTACCATTACTGAAGATGATTTTCATCTTGAATATCTCTAAAGCTACCTGTGAATCTACATTTGCACCTTCCTTATTGAAACATTGCTTTATACCCAGTGTGTCTCATGGACATGTTGACAGTCAAGTGGTCTGCCTGCCCTGCAGTTAAACACAGATCAGAAAGACGGACAGGCAGAAAAAACACAGGGCTACAGAAAATATTGTAAGTCGCAAAATGGAAATTCACCATTCTTTCAAACTTTCAACAGTTTACTTTTTCCCATCACTTTCTCAGGAGATATGTCTTGGAAGAGAAAGATTATAATTGAATCTCCCAGTGTTAGCAGAAATGCATTTTACATTAGAGAGCCTGATCTTGCTTCACAAGGTTGAACAATGTTTGCAAGCCAGTAAAGCCACATCGCTTACTGTAATACATTCTTCTTTCTTCAAAACAGTAAGCTCCAGCAGTGATGGAGAAGGCACTCAATTGAAAAGATCCAAATAAGAAAGTATCTTCATGTGAAATAAGTATAGATTATGTGCTATATTCAGACTGCTTATTTCGGGAGTGAAGTTTACATAAGAAACGCACCATTACAATGGTAGAGACAAAACGCAGTCAAAGGAATAGTAATATAATCTAAAATTAAATCTAATGTAATCTAAAAAGTCAACCTAAAATTACATTAGTAATTGTAACTGGGATTTATAAACAAAGCATTTTATAAGAGGATGTATTTTGTATAAGTTTTTCTTTGAAGTCCCTGGGCAGCACATCAAAGAAAGGAATATAGTATGCTTATTCTTTAGGGATGATTCTTTAAAAGAAATTATCCTGCCAGAGAACAGGGACCCATAAAAACTGTATTGGGCACACATTTTGTCACTCCTCTCAGCAGAACAAATGCACATAGGCAGGTTCTGTCTACTGCCTGCACTGAAGATTTGATCAAATCGCAGCTGTCTGATAATTACCTTTTGATACAAAGGACAGCACACATGCTACTGAGCTGGGGAATTAGTCATCTCTCTTCAAAAACACATACAGGAACATGGTATGTCACTCAGAGAGTTACCCAGTGAGCCATCTTACTGGGACCATTTGGTGTAAGTGAAGGTTCTCAGATCACTGTGTCCTGATTTTCAGTGGAAAGTAGGCCTGAGCCATAATATACAAAGGCAAAACGGAGGTAGAAATGTGCATTTCATGCAACTTCTTTCAGCAGCACCAAGCTTTTATTTTTTATTTTCAAACAGGTGTTTCAACAACACTCAGAGGATCAACCTGAATGCTTTTGCAGCCCAGATACTTGACAGAGGAGCAGAAGTAAATCAGTTAAATTAACAGAAAGAAAAAATCTAGATGGTGCACTGCAAAATTTTGTGCAAGCCACTGATGCTGCAGAAAATTGATTTTCCCACAGGTTCTGAAGCTTTACACTGCCTTTTGAAGTGCAGAAGCTAGATATATTTTGCTACATATATTTCTCTGAACTAGAGCCCACAACGGTTTTATATTTTGCTGAACATTTTCCAGCTGATTAATGTTATGTTTACCGAACTATAAATATAGGATGATGCCTCCTTGAAGAAGTAATTTAACTTTTCTCCTCTGTTTTTGTAAATTGCTTTTGCTGTGTGCTTTTAAATTAAGTGTAAACATAAAACTAAAAATAGACTCCTACATTACATTCTATATATAGATTTTCTTTTTAATAATGAGCAATATCACAATAGCTGTAACCATCCTATGTACAAATACAACTCTGGTATTAGCCATACAATATTTGCTGAAGTTTAATAGGACATAAATTAGTTATTCAATAAGACAGAAAAATTGTTGTGTCATTTAATCAGATGACATTATAAGAGGGTTTTTTTTAAGTAGGGTCCCAAGTTTAGCTTCTCCATGTCCTTTCTAGGAAACCTCTTCCTTGCTGTCATAAATATAGCCTGGTGTTTTTATTTACTTTAGAAGGGAGATTTTCAGGACATATGATTCTTTGTCTGGCTTTAGTTCTTAACCTGAATATTTCTGCTTTTACTTCCTCACATGAAGAGGGTATCAATTCTGGCCTGCTCTAAGTTCTTTCAGACCCGCTGATGAACTGTTTAATAGATTTGAGCCCAGATGCCTGATGTCAAAGGAGTTTCTGCATTGGTCTCAGAAGGTTTTGCTTAGGTTGTAATTAGAAAATATTCTGTTGAATTGATATGTAACTGTATCAATACACCAGTCTTCACAGCAATGTTTTTTCCTTCTCACCTTTCTTCATTTTCACAATTATGTATCGGTACCCCCCAGAGCTGTGGGGAAAATGGAGAGCTTTTCAGTGGGCAGGTGCAAGACATACACATACAGCAGATGACATTTCCCTCTTAGCCACAATGTCATATAGATTCTTCAGTGTTTTATAAAACACTGGAAATGCCATTCTTCAACCTTAGACTACATCACTCTGCTGTAAGGAAATGCCTTTGCTCATGATTTTACTAATTCAAACCAGGGCTTCTTTCCAAAACCCATTACATAACAACTTATTTCTCATATCTCATTCTGTCATTTTTTACATAGCTCCATACTTTTCTCCTGCGCTAAGCATTCCATATTTTGTGTAGTGTACAGATTATAAACAATGCTAAAATTAATTTGTATCTCATGCATTCAGCTTCACCCTGACTTAATCATGCTGCTGTGTGTTTACTTAGATAAATGCCTGACAATGTTATTGACACTTCAAAGAAAATAAGCCATTTTCTTTATGCACGTACATCAGCGCTGCACACATTCAACCAAAAAAAAAGGCAAAAAAAAGGGAGCAGGGAGCAGAGAGGGATAAGATCAAAAATAATCCTGGCTTAATCCAAATTCCATTTCCCCAAATTTGCAAGCATTGTAGCACAAATATTTCACGAAATTATACTATCCTGTCCTCCAAACAGCAAGGAGCCATGAACAACACACTGATTAGTCAGACCCTGTCTGAATGGCATTAAAATGATTTGTTTTTCTCACATCTCTCAACTACCTCTTATTTGAGAGCACTGTTCATTTTAGTCCTAGAATAGACTCCATTCCAAGTGCACTGATGACTCGTGACACTTATTGGGGAAAACAAATTATTTCCATCAGAAATAAAGATCTAGGTAATAGAAAATAATACCAAATGAATTTATATTTCTGCATCAACACGTTTAGTTCTTACATTTGGACTCAATGGGGTAAAGGAAATAATCATGTTTCTGTAAAACTAATAAGGCAATGCTTCCTTACCTGCTTTACCGAAAGCTCCATAACATAAAAAAACCTAAATAATAAAACTGAAACAAAATCCAGGGATTTTATTTTCTTTCAATATCAAACTACAAATGTTTTGCAGAAGCCTGTTATGTTTACTTTGAAAATTCAGCATAAAAATGCGTTTTGTTTCCCTCTTCACTCAGATTCATTTCAACAAGCTCTTTGTGGTCCAAGATACAGCTGTCATAGGCCTATTCAATATGGATGCTATTCATAATCTGGTAAATACACAAGGTGTTTTGTCATTAGAACTACTAAATTTGTGCTATGGTTACGGTAATGTTTCTACTTCAACATTTTTCAATTATTATTTCACACCTTCGAGATTTTTTCCAGATCTGAAAGAAAATACTTTGGGGGGTTTTGTTTGTTTTTACAAAATAAACAAATTTCTATTAGACAAAGATTTTTCTTCCAAGACTTTTTTCCATTTGTATTATGGCTTCTTAGAACATTGCAAAGCTGTAACAGGGTGAAATGTGAAGAATAAGCATGGTGTGTGCAGAAAAAGTGACAAAAAAATGAATGTTACACAACAAAGCAGTTTCTTAGCTTTTAAATCTGACATCCATAATAGCACCAACAACATTATAAAAACCAACTTTGTAACACAACTTCAGCTTACATCTTTGGTAAAGAAAACAGATGGCTGTTTTGCTAACACTGATGTGTAGAGATACGTTCTTCTGGCCGTTAACAAATTTATTCACTAAACAGTACGACTACTGGATTCCCTAAAAAATTGCAGCTGTGTCCATTTCAGTATTTGATGTGATACTAAAACCATTCGCAATAAACTCAGACTTTATCATATTTGGTTTTGCAGTTTCATCCATATGTTTTAAAGGGAACTGGTCTACTTTTTTGGAATTATGTATGACACTTTCTGCAATGTTGCAGGGACTATTGTTGGAATTGGTGAAAATAAGATCCCCAGAGCTGTGCCCACAAGAACATCTGCAAAGATGTTCAATCCAGGTTTAACATCTAAACTTTCACGCGGAGGCTACAGAAAAGCTATTTCATTCCAGATTTTCAATACCACTTAATAGCTCTGAGGACCCAGATTATAGCATCAGAGGTGATGTTCTCTCAGATTAATCCAATGAGTTGCTGAAACTGGGATTAATCCCTCATTATTGTAGCTTGCTCGTTCAAAGCAAGTGGCCATTATTGCAGCAGTTGCAGTCCCACCTCCAGTAGGCATATTTTCCCCCAAAACAGGTGCTTACAATTACACACCTTCCTTCACTCCATTTCACCTGGGGCTTGCTTATAAATACTTGCTGATTTAAAGATGAAAAACTGATAAACACACTTGTCAGCGGCCATTCCAATTTGACAAGACATTCCACCTACATTGTACATTTAACTGGAGCAAGACTTTGCACATCAGAATCTGTATCTGTGAAGAACACTTAAGGAATACACTACTAATATGTCCTTTCGGGTCACATTCTGCTCACTTTTATCTAGCTGAGTAGTCTTTTTGAAAAAACAATATGATATTTGAACTATGCTTCTGTAGAAGTTTATTATAAATTGTAGGTAGAATTCCCATTGGCAGAGCATTAAGCAAACTTCTAAAATAATATGCAAACTCCTTAACCAATTATTAATATCAATAATCACAGGAAGTTTCTGAAACATTTTTCCATCTTCCTGTGTTTGGATCATTTTGAAATCCCTTCTGCACAAACATTCAGGTGTACCATTTTTCAAAGCTAACTTGCAGCAGTTATTCTATGTTCTGCCACTTAATAGTTGTGATCTCATAGAATTTTGCAGAAAAAAAAATATTCAATAGAGATGATGCCAAATGTGGAGCATTTCTATGAATATCTCCTTTATAATAAATATTAACATAGGCTGGCTCCACTTGAAAGTTTCCCACACACTTACTAAATATTTAATGAATTCTTAGTGAAGAGTTTGTGATGTTCCCACGAATCTGTGGTCAGGACTGGCAGTCACACCTTGCTTCTTGAGTTTCACCCAGTGACCGCTGTCTGAATGCATTAATACGAGTCATGTTATGAGCTCCGATTACCAATTGCAGAGTGACAGCTCTCCTTCCCCAGACTTAACACTTTTAGAAAATACTTATGTGCCCCACAGTTCCCTGGCATGCACTTGAAAAAAATTGTAAATTCCTAATATATTTAGGTAATACTGAAGCCGTTACGCATGCACTCCCCTCAGTCAGAGGTGCAGGCGTAGATTTGTATACCTAATAGATCATCTGTGTATTTACTTACTATAATTACTTGTGTACTTTTGAGGATTGCAGACACTTAGGAGTGTGTGAGGTTCTGAAAACCTGGGCTATTTTGTTTTTAGCTTTCTCTCCTCTTCCCTAACTTAATGATCCTGTTGCCCAATTTGCACATTAAGAATCGGGTAAAAAGACTCATACAAATCCAGCTAATTAATGACAACTAAAGAAACAAGTATCTTGTGTCAATTTCTGTCTCATCACAAAAGAAAAAGTAAACATTTATGGACCTTTATACCAGATTCTGCAAAATTGAAGCAAAACAAAATATCTCAACCTTTGAGCTGTCAATTAGTTATTGTGCTATTCCATTGTAAGCTTTTCTGTAAGTTACACATTAAGAAAGTGTGAGTGATAGCTTCATGACCATTTTTTTTCTATGATTTTGACAGCTGCTTTCAACACAGTATGGTTAACTTGAACTTGCAATTAATAAAGTCTCCTTTCTAGGATTGCGAGCAGAACATTACAGTCCATCTTTGTTTAACACCTTTCTTTCTTAGCTAACTGTTCTTCACTGATAGTTTAGGCTTTAGCAGTTAATATTTGCTCTGTTAAGTGTTCCTGATACCCAGTAAGCTGACTGCATGGCTGGTGGCTGTAGAAGTCCCCAACAGCAACATGATTATGGTCTCAGTGGCAAAAGTATGCATTATTACAGCAGAATTCAAAACCAGCTTGCCACACATAGAATAGAGCTAAGTATCTCAATAACTGTGCTGAAAAGTCAAAGAGATTTATTTGTCGTGGAATGTTCAACAAAATACTCTTAATGTTCTACATAGTCACCCATCCACAGCATCATTCTTCCAGAAAGAAACAATCCTTGCAAAGAAGCAGAGAAAAGGAAAGCCCTCATCAAAATACCTCCAATGGGACTCAGGTAGATGCACTTCAACACATACAAGAACAGGTCAGCTGCTCAGCAGGCTTTTCCACTGACCATCCTTCAAGGAATGGTTGAAAGTGAATTCACAGGCTTTTCCATTCCCCCAGCTCTCTGCGACATGAAGGGAGGGCTGCCGAAGGCTGCCTCGGTAACTGTTATCTGCTGCGTTTAGTTTATATTTTGTGTCAACGGGAGGGATGTCTTGGCAGACACCAGTGAATGGTAAAGAAAGGAGAATTTTTAGGTATAATTCTTCGCCAGTAAGACACAGTGCACACAAAGTTTTATACAGCACTGCATACTATACCTTGAGTTCATCACAAACTAAGAAAAAAAAAAGTATGTCAGAAACAAGACATTATACGTGTTAATAACACATTATAAGTGTTATAGCATCATTTCACTGATTCTGCTACTACCAAGGTCACATCTATGTCAAATTCCTGAATAACATCAAGGCCACTTTTCCCTTGAAGTACTGTCACAACTGAACAATAAATTATTCAATGCAGAGTTTTCAAAAACATCTAAAAGAACATGATGACTTTCCTTCTGCTTCTTATACTCTGTGAATAATGGTTTAAAGACACAGGAGACCAGAACAGAATTTCAGGAATCACTTCAGGCAAAACAGAGGGAGAAGAGAGAAAATTAAGGATTATGAAAACAGAAACTAAGTCAAAGGAATAAGACCAGAAGCTCATAATGAATTGTAGCATCAGGCATGAGCACTCACAAACCCTCCTCACTACCAAGAGCCAGCTATGGGCCCTAAACGGTTTTTGGCATGATCTCTCAAGGTTTAAATCCCTTAAGTCTCAATGCATATTCAAGCTTCACACTCCTATTTCTCCTCGTTCAACTTTTAACTGCAAACAGTTCACCTGGTGGGAGCGTTACCTTCTCCCTCTGGCTCTGACAGTTCCAGCAAGGGACAGAAATCTCTGAAAACACATGCATTGCACTGCACCACATCCACAAAGACAGGAGTTGGCCAGAGATGAAAACAGGAGGGAACCTGTGGTTGGCATGTTATCTTCTATCATCCTATTATTTTGTTAATTAAACCACTTTGAAATGTATTGGACACAAAAAAAAACATAAAATAAAATTAAGAGCCTTGCTTTTCGAATTGCAGCAATGGTTTCAAGGTTCTCCCCACACAACAAGGGGTTGCCTCCGGCTTTAATTTGCATGTATTTGGGTGAATCACTACCACGCTGTGGGAACAGAGAGGAGAACTTCCATTTCCCTGCTACCTTCAATTTACACAATTGCAAAAAAGGAGACTTTGGAGCCTTTTTTTTTTTTTAATAGACTACAAAATAGCAGGTTATAGCGGTATAGTTTTGAAGTAATAGTGGCTATTAGGAGAAAGAATAGGGAATAAAATAAATTTTTATCCCTTGAGAAATAACCTCAGGGTCAAATCCTCCTGTCATTTGTAAGGCAAATCCTTCTCTTAACATCGAGGACATGAAGGTTAGGATTCTCAGCTCTTCTCTTCCTCTTGCCTACAAAATGTTACAACTAGGAAAATAAATCCCTCCATCCAACTTTATATAATCTTAGAGGAAGAATAATTCTATTTTTTAGGAATACATGATGGGAAAGAATGTAAGGCTGTGCATTAAAGCAGAGCAAGAAACAAAGTCAAATATTTGAACAGTTAATTTCATTCTGCCCCAAGCAATTATTCCGTAAAATATATAGCTACAGAAGAGCATAAAATGTCAACATTCTTCTGCAGAAGGTAGTACAGAATGTCTATAAGTAAGCACATAACTACTAACAAGTCCCTTTATTAGCATTATCTTTATTTTCTTTTTTTTGCTGGAGATATTTAAATTTAAAGTGTACTGACTAGAAGATACTCCCAAATGAAGGGAACAGGTAGCAAAGAAGATCATAAATGCACTCTTTTCTGCATTTTTTCAGCAGGGAAAGCTGATTATTAGCTTAGAAAACAGCTGCCTTGGTGACTAACTCATCTTTGAAAGAGAACTATAAACATACATTGGCCTGTTTCTGTGCCGTCAGCTGGACTCTTCCCATTGGCTTTATCAGGCTCCACACTGGATTCACTGACAACCATATTCCTCTAGTACAGTAATCAGCATAGACACGCAGGAAGAGATCAAAATGTTAATCAGCTGTAGCATTACACAATTTAGCTCATTTCATTTGCCAGTTCCTTGCATATTTATTCACTTCTGCACATAACTACTCAGTTGTACCGGCACATGCAGACCAAACACTTCTTACCATCCCATGCTCTCAACTGCTACTTACACCCAACTAAATGAGGTTTTGCTCAGTAGCTTTTTAACTAGCCTTACACTAATGTATCAATGGATATCTTGTATTTGGGCAAGTCCCCTCAAAGTCTGGCAAGAGTCAGTATTTCCCTGAAACCAGAAAAAGTCAGAAAGTCTCTAACTGTGCTTCTTGAAGGTACTGTAATATGAGGCTACAAGCGTGGGTTTCTCTCTGAAAATTTACTTGTCAGCTTTGACCAAGTTAGTCACTACTGCACACAACAAGACAGTGCCAAGGACGAAGTTTTGAGGTACTTCTCAGACTTGAACTATCTTTCATTTTCAGTTCCAGAACAACTATTCCAAATAAACTCATTAAAACCCCTTAGATTCTGGCACAGAAAACACAAGCCCATGCCATCGGGGTCTATAAAATCTCTGGAGCAGAACCAAATTAAGAGGAAACAATGGAAGTGGTTTAAAAGGAAAAAACTGATTTAACTCTCCCTCTTTCATAAAGAAGTGCAAGAGCTTCAGCTGAAGTTATGCATAACTACAGTTGCTGTAGTCTGCTGAAGTAACATCTCCAATAACCATGACTAAGAAGCACAGTACTAGATTCCTTATGGAATCCCATACTACATTGAGTTACTGCATCAGTTCTACAACCTAGTCTAAAAATCAGGAGAAGTCAATTTATGTTTTAACTTTTGCACATTTTGAAATGCTTGAGCACCCCAAACAAATTCTACCTTGTAGCACCAAAGTAAAAAAAAGCTGGAATTGATATGGTAGTACCTGGATCCTGAATTTAGCAATTACCCCATTCAGTGTTTTGCTAAGTACAGTTCCCAGGCCTACAATCCTAAAATGGACAGTGCTAAGCAGAAAGAGAATTGAAGATGTTCTGTTAAAATGAAATTGCTCCAGTGGCCAATCTTTAAAGGCTCCCACATTCATATTAGACAAAATACAGCCAGCTCAATGTTTTAGAGATACTAAAATTTAAACCAGGATATGCCTGAACTACAACACTTGCTGAAGCAAAGTGTTTCTTCTACAAGACAGTGTATGGAGGCAGTTAACAACCTTTGAAATCCTGATAATTGCTTATACATTTGCCAGATAATTGAGGACATTTTAAAACTAAGGCAGAATACAGGTACAAGAAATTCTGTACAGACCCAGTCTCCAAGACAATGACAAAATGATTCGAGAAGGTCCATTAAGCATGTTCTCTGCCCTGCTCACCCTACAAGGTCCTAAATAATGGACATAGTATAAACCAACCTAGGTTAATAGCTCTTTCAGTGAAGAAATTATTTCATATCCACTGTTCGGTTAGAAATGACAAAAGATGTTATATGTCAGGAAAAATTCTTATCCCTTGATTCAAGTCTAACTAACACCCAATCTACACAGTGACGCACAAGTTGCAGTTGACAGCAATTTCCTTAAAAAGTAGTCTATTAGTCTATGGATTCAATGATGCCTGACATTATACTTTTCCTATAAAATTTACATAGCAGCTGTACCATTTAACCATATAGGTTTTGAAACAAAGAAAGTGAAAGCAATACGAAAGCTTCAAAGACTTTGCTTGTCTGATGAGCAGGCTGGTCAGTAGTGGTGAAATCTAGCACTGTTTGACACTTGTTTTCTGGTCATACTGACCAGTCTGAGCAACAGATTTCATCAAGGACTTCAATTTCCTTAATGCATTGTGCAACCGAACAGGACTTTGCCCAGATGGCATGAACGAAGAAGAAAACAGACACCTGGTTTTACAAATTACACATTGATGCAGTTATAACATCAGAAGATAAACAGGAGGAAGACATTACTGCAACCACATCAAGAACATACTACGAAAATGGTTGCCTATGGTAGTGTTGCATCTTCAGCATCCATAATCAGTGTCTACCATAGCCTTTCCATAGCTGAGAACTTCTCACAACTTCCACACCTTCCCACAACCCTGAAGAAAGACCCAGACACACCAGCAGCTTGTTGCCACTCCATCACAGCAAGCTGAAGCCACATTAATGAGCAACAGTAGTTAATGCAGCTGCTCAGCAGTTGAGCCTTTTACCACTACCCAGGGAACACTAAAACCACCACAACTGAGACCAGAGCATGAAGATCTTTGCTAGAACACAAACCACCTGCCCTGGCAGGCATTAATCAGACTATATAAATCTAGAGAGCTGATTAGACTAACAATTCCTCTCTGAGGCTCCATGATTAAAGCAGAATGAAAATACACGTATGGTCAAAGACACACAGGAGGACACTGAATACAAAGTAGGTGTCGGCACTTTTAAGACTGTATTTCATAGCAGTCATAACAGCCAGTGACTGACCTGCTTTTTAACACTGGACAGTTGAGTGATAGAAACAGAAGGCTTTGAAGCCCCAAAAGTATTTCATACGAGGCTTAAAGAAAACTGTATATGTGGTATCAGTGAGGCCATATCCAAATTGATTTCCTGCAAATGCACCCAAGAGCAGCCTTGTTCTGAGACCGTAGTAAATTCTATTTTTCGAAAATAAAGCAGTGTCTTCTGGTGTTCACCTCTAGTAAAGGGAGCTTCAACCAGCAACTGTCTCTTTTTCATCCAGTTGTCCTACCTGAATTTTCCAAAAGAGCTCCCTCATCTAGGAATGTTAATTGTGATTATGAGAATTAATAACTGGCCAGGCAGACATCAACTCACAAGCTGATTTCAGTCACCCTCTCCTATTTGGCAGATGTTAAAATGGAACCTACAAAACTGTTGATTTGTGTAGCTGAAATTTTATGTTACTAGGGTTTTTGCTATATCTCCCATAAGTATTAACTTAAGAATAACAGCAGAACAGTCTGTACAGAGGGAGATTATTACCTTGGTATTACTTAGTACAATAATTGTTCTGGTTTATTGGGGGGCGGGGGGTGCAGAGGCGGGAATAAATAATAAAGTTGCACCTGGGTTGATGATTTGTTCTGGTTGATCCTGTTTTCCTAATTGGTTCTTGTGCTCTAACAAAGACTGTCCAGATGACAGAATAGCCAGAAGGCAGTAAAAAACCACAGTAATCTTTAAGCTCCTTAAGTACCTTCCAATATAATGCAATGATATTCTTACCTCATCAAATTCAGGATTCATGCAGATTTTCCATGTGCCTGTACATATTTTAATGGATATAAATCTTGTCCCATAGACATAGCCTTTGTTCTTCTCTAGCTTTCTCCCAACAGTCTCCTGTTAAATCTTTGACCTTTTCCAAAAACGTTTGTTCCAAAGCCTTGTTTCCCCACAGCTGGAGCTACTCTCATCCTGTATCACTTTTCCTCCCACTCTTGCATTAGGCACTTTGCCCTAGACCCAAATCTTTTTAAAAATTTCCTTTTCTCAGGTCCTTTTAAAATTTTATGTCCTGCTGTTACTAGCTAAATGACAGACTTTAAAATTGATTCACCATTGGATATCTTTAAATTACAATAACCTGTAATTTCTATTGTGCTGCATTTCTCTTGTGCCACTTAATTCCAGAATGTGTTCTGGGATACAGGCAATGCATTTGGTAAGTGTAACTGGGAAGAACAAGTGGCAAATATATAGCTTGGAAGTTTGTGTTTGCATTGAAGCATGTATACGTGTATACGTTAATGTATATTGCAGGTTTGTCGTCTTCAACTACCACAATATTAGCAAAAGATTAGTACGTGAACACGAATTTAAGATACATAAGCAAATGAAATATTATCACTGTATGAAAGTCATTTTAGGTATTTTAGAAACTAGAGTAAGTTTGCAAAACACGACATCTTCTTCTGATTTTTGTTATGATACTGGAAATACCATTTCACATGGAGTAGAAGTTAAATTAGCCTTAATGTCACCGTACAAATTGTGCCTATTTTAAGTGTTCTTCTCTCACTGGCTTAGATTGTATAATCCTAGCAACAAAAACTGTTGTGGGTGGTTTTGTTGTTGGGGGTTTTTTTGGTGGTTTTTTTTTTTTTTAAAGTATGTGTTTGGTGCTTTAAAACTCATTTTTAAGTGGGGAAAGGACAAGTTTATAGACTGAACTATCTATTTAAAAGCTTCCTAATTAGCTTAAAATTTACAAAAAGCCCTGAATCTTTTTCTGCTCTTAAATATAATTTTTTTCTCAATTCACAAGAAATTCATTATCAGAATGTGAGAGAACTGATGACATCAACATATAATATATTAAGTTTCACATAAATATAAACTGATTGTAAATGAAATTGGCAGATTTAATTATTACCAATATTCATTGATCTTGTTTATTTCAGATTAACTTAATCAAAGCAATGGATGTGAAAGGAAATCAGCACTAGTTGCCTTACTTCATCTTGATCATAAATTCAATACCTGAACAGGTTCTCCACCGTAAATTTAATGGACTCAGGGTAGTTCCACATGAAAAGAACTATGTCACTGGACATTTTCAAAAATGCTTTTCTTAAAAGGAACACAGTGATCACCTCTAAAAGGCTAGGATTTTACCAGTGGTCCACTGAATGACGTATTTAAGGTCAACTAAGAGAAAACAATTTGTTTCTTAGCATACATTTATATTTTAAATGAAACAATTTTGCAAAGGATAAATTATCTTCTGTCCTGTACAGGCTACATCACACCTATGTGAATTTTGAAATTTCAAAATCAGTGCAGTGTATGTAGATACATTCTACTGATTTCTACTATGTTCTGCTGTTTGTAAAGTGTAACTGAAGAGAACGTAGCCTAAACTTGTATTTGAATATATGTGATGTATTGCAGCACATCTGAAAAATCTTTAAAGACTGTATGATGTTCTATTATCATGTCCTTCTACTAAGCAACCCAGACGTAGAAAAAACGTGCTACAGAATTTCAAGTGTAACTCTTGCAAATGGAGCTGGAGATGCACTCCAACACATTTATGTAAATACAGCATCACTAATGCTATGAGTAAGTGGGAAAAAATGCAAAGACAATCTGTTTTGGTATATAGATTTAGAACTAAAAATCATTTGTGTTTTAAAATAATGCCAGTGAGGTCTGCTGCGCCATTGATTTTTTTTATTTTTTTTTTAGCAGAAGTCTCCATTTAATTCAACAGGGGAGGTCTGCTTGGAAATAAAAGGCTACACAGCGCGTCTGCTGTATTTAGGGCCAGCTGATGTAAATCAGAAAAACACTGATTATAATAGACATATCCTGATTTACTTCAGCTGGAAATTTGGCTTTTAAAAGCTGATGGAAATCATTCGTATGTGCTACAAAAGTATGATGTAGAACAGAAACAGATTCTGAGATTGCATTATTCAAATGTCAGCAGGTAAGCCATTGCTGTAGGAGGGACTTTGCTTTTAAGCTAAATTAACAACAAATGAAAGTTGCCTTTTCAAAAACTTTACAGAAAGCTGCCACTGTGGTTCCTTGCTTACATGTTGGTTTTATCTGATGTGATTTTACAAGTGCGTTTGTGATCAGACCAGCAAAGGAACATGTTCAGTTTCCTGGTTTTGAACTTTATATTCTGCTAATACAGTGGTGAAAAAAAAATACTCCAGTACCTTTAACATAATCTAATTGAGGCAGAATAAACTAGGCCTAATTTATATCTCCTTTAGTTAGAAAAAATATTTATTATCAGAATATATGCATGTTACTTCAGTGTTTTGTTTGGTCTCCATGCAAAACAATGTGTGCACTGAAGGAAAATAATGGAAATGACAAACAATCAAGGCTGTGACTATACTGTATGTGCCACACATTGTAGTTAAATCCTGCAAAGGGTATTTTCCCATTACAGCTCATCCTGTAGAGGTTCCATCCCACACAGACTCCAGTTTTATGCTTGTATGACCATTTTAACTTCCCCAAAGATATTGATAAAATGAAGTAATCAGTGAGGAGCAAAGGGATTGCAAAGAATGCCTTACAGTGACAGACTCAAGAAGAGCAGTCAGTTTAGCTTATGGAGTTTGTAAAAGAAATGTTTACAGGTTAACCTTATCACAGGCTGTACGCAAGCAATACAGGGAGTACGATAGACACTCCACTTTGCTTTAGAAGACAAAATAGAGTAAGATACTATGTTCAAAGGTTGAAATTGAATTGCTTCTCAGTTCTCTGACACTGGTAATATTCGATTTATTTTTTTCTTTTTTCTTCTAACAGAAATGCTCAGGGGCAAGTAAGAACCAGCTTAGTGGAATCACCTGATCTGTGAATACCAGAGGGTAAAGTTAAGTGATCATAGGGGTCCTCTATGGATGTAGGATTTCTGAGTTTCCTCCAGAGTAAGATGTTAATTAGTAAAACCAGAAATATTTGTTGACCTCACAATGTAATGAAAGACAATAATTTCTAATTATAAATCAGAAATACAAATCTTATTAAAACATGAAAGAGAGGTAAGCAGAATTCAATATACAAATCTCTTTCCTCCAAATTAACACATTAAAAACAAGGGCAAAAGAGATATTATCAATATATGTCTTATTTTAAAACACAATTAAGAAGAACACATGAAATTTAAGATTAACCCAAACCTGACATTTCCACTTTAACACAACTTTATCCCATTTTCCAAAGATTGTGTCAATGTAACGAGAAAATGTGCCCTCCTCAGCCAAAATGTCAAACAGGAATTAAAAGGCTCATCAAGAACTGCAACAGTAAAGTCAGTCCATTTAATAACAGTTTGCTAAGAAGTCTCTCATGTGAAAAGGCACTTGAAAAAGAACTTTCACAAAAATTTCATAGCATCTTATTCAATAGTTGATTGCAATCCTTTCCCCCCTACCCCTCCAACAGCATTTCACTGAGTCTTCACCAAAATCTCCATTGTATACCCAGATACTCATTCTCTGCTCAACATTTAAACTCTTTGTATATCCTTATCACTTCACCGCAACAACAATGAACATTATTTCTTAACAGGGTTTGATAAACTGAACAGATAGGTACCACTGTCTTGGAAAATGCGTGGTTTCTGCTTTGAAGGGAAAAAGACTTTGATAGATTAGTCGAGACAAAACCTTTAATCCCTAATCAAGAATCTAATTCTTCTCACGATTGTAGTAGTCAAGTTTGCCTCTTTTTATGACCTTCAGCAATAGCTGTCTTTTTACACTGCAGGGCGAGTACGATAGACACTCATCTTCTCCAACTCACAAAAATTCAGGGCATCTCAAAAGACAGAAAGTGAAGCACAAGACCAGTTGTAAGTTTACTGCTACAGTGAAGATGTGAATCTCGTTGGTATTAAATGCCTGCTACTAAACTACCCGATGAGTGTTCTGATTTCACAGTTTAATGGGATTTTCAAGTCAGTTGTAAGAGAGGGTACAGGATAAGCTTCTTGCCAGTCTCACATTTGCTTCAGAGTTAAAGCAGCAACAGAAACAACTAATTTCAATCAGGGTAAAAAAAATATCATGATATTTTCAAAGTCGTACCAACGCTATTAGTAAAAGCTTGTATCATAGAATTCCTTTGGTTGGAAAAGACCTTTAAGATTGAGTGTAATCATTAACCTGGCACTGCCAAGTCCACTCAGTGTCCTCAAGTGCCACGTCTACATCTTTTAAATACCTCCAGGGATGGTGACTCAACCATTTCCCTGGGTAGCCTGTGCCAATGCTTGACAACCCTTTCAGTAAAGAGATGTTTCCTAATATCTAATTTAAACCTCCCGTAGTGAAACTTAAAGCTGTTTCCTCTTGTTCAGTTGGCTGTTCCTTGGGAAAAAAAGATCAACCCCTACCTGACTCCAACCTCCTTCCACGTAGTTGTAGTGAGGGAGCCAAAACTGAACACAGGACTCAAGGTGCAGCATCACCAGTGCCCTAATTCACTTTAAAAGAGACTATTCTGTACATTAAAGCTAAAATAGAGAGAAAATAGAAATAGAAAGTTAATTATAAAAAAAAATAGTAGGATCAATTTCCTACTTCTCCAGGAAAACCTCACAAGTTTACCAACAGCTTTTTAAGACATTTTAAAAATGCATTCTGTGATATTACAAGTCACAGTTTGAAGGAGATAGCAAAGCCTTTTCTAGGCTGAACAGTTTTACAGTATATTATAGAATGATCAGAACTGATTGGCACTTAATTAGGGAGTGTTACTGATTGATTATTGATTCGCCATTGGGAGATTTCACATCCCTGTTTCTTATTTTAATGTTAAATTTCATCCTTGAACAAGGTTATCAGCACTACATGATCTCATATCTCAGATACAAAAATAGATTTTAATTAAAAATAACTAGTCAATATAATGTTATATCAAAATTATTCAACAGCAGCATATCTCTGCTTCTTTTATATTCTGATTCAAAGAGATGATTCAGATCTCTATTGAGATAACAGATTTTTTTAGCTTCTGAAACAGAAAGAGAGAAAAATCAGCAGAAAAAAGCAATTAACAAGATTCCTGGTTTTGCTATTTTATTTCATTCTGTTGGTCTATTACTATGACTTTGCTGCATCCAGCATCCAGACTACTTCAACAGGATATTTACACACATAATTTATAAAATATTAACAAAAATTCCCAGCAATTAGTGAGTGGGGACTTGGACCTTAAATTAATCTGGGAGGGGATTAAATCTGCTTCTATTTTTATTTGGAATATAAATGAAGCATGGTCTTCGTTTCGGTATCTCTACAATATTGTCATGCAAATACTAAGTATTATTGTCTTAACAGAAGCCACAGAAAGACAAATGCATACACAGTTAAGTGAAAATGATACTGTTGTTCTTGAACCCACCAAATAAAACCATGATCCCTTGCCATTCATCTAGTTAAATAAAGGATAGCATAATTAAAGATAATTATGCTATATGCATTTATGGTGTATTTGATATACAACGTGCCTCCTTAGTCACCCCAGAATTACTTTATTTGAGAACAACAATTATTGCACTAAAGCAAATAACACCCAAGAAGCATTCTTTCCACTAGGGTGATGTACAGATGATGCTGGTAAATAGAAGCTCCCTCTCATTCCTTCTGTGCTACGTATAAGAAAGTCCAATTTCCAAAGCTGAGAAAAAGAACTGAAAGCCACCTGTTTTGGAGGTGGTGTTGATGAGGAGATGTGGGAAAAACCCATAAATGATAGTATCCTTCCCTTAGGAAAAGGCTACGAAATTTTAAAGCCACCATCAAATGTGCATCATTTAAAAACAAAACAAAAAGGAAAAAAAAAAAACACCCAACAACAAACAAACAAAAAGCAGGAAAAGGGACATCTCATCCTAAAGTAAAAAGGTGATTTTATCTGTCATCATATAATAGTCAATTTGAACTTTCTTATTGTCTGAGAATTCTGCAAGTAAAAGCTAAATCACTGCACTTTATTGCTGTACATGTAGCAAGAGTAATTTGTAAAATATTCATTTAAATAAATAAGATAACAAAAAAAATGCTCTTTTTCATTAGAAAATTTTTCATAAATGGAGCCAGGAAAAATCATAACAAAGCATTTTAATCAACTCATCCTCCAGCACAAAGCAAGCTGGCTCAATTGGTGTGACTGAAAACCTCTCAGAATATAAACCTGTCCAGAAAGCAATGAGGAATCTGTCTTAGGCTCACTAAAATACTTGCAAAAGTGACATTTAGCAAGTGGAGTGCTCAAATTTGGACCTGATCCTCCTAAGAGGCTACCAAGTATTATTTGCCCAGTTTGATAGAATGCTCTATTCCGTGTATTATATAAATACACTAATGATCCTTCTGAAGTGAAAGGATCCATCCATGCATCGAACATTTAACATCAAGTGATGAACTCGAGCACATATTTAACATTAAATGCATGGGTCCTCATAGAATCTGAAAAGGACTACTCATTAGCTCGGCTATTTGGGTAAATTAAACGATGAATTAAGCACTCATTCCAAGCCAAGTATCCAGCCTTCCAATTTTATTGTCCTAATCTTTTAGAGACACTAATTCATGAAAACAGAGATAAATTTATGCTTAGCTTGGCTTGTGCGTACTATCATCATTAGTTGACTTTCCAAACAACATTATGTTTTCTCTTATTTAAAAAGTAGTATTTCTGGCATGTGATGATTCCATGATGGAGGTATTACTTTGTTTTACTATTTCAATTACAAAAACTACTTAATTTGCAATTTTCTATTGGATTTCATAATGTATTCTAAATAGTAAGCAATGTCAACTAGGTCGTCATTATACACTGCTTTAAGTAAAATCCCGCATTCTTTAGGATCACTACATTTGGCTACCAAATTACTTCAAGGAAGGCTTTGGGAAGACAGGGTGGATGCTATATCAAATGAACAATTCAAAATCAAAATAATTCTAAATGATATGTTCTAAGATCACCTTTTAGAAACTCCTTTTCTCTCTCCTGTCCTTCGAAATAAAATCTACATTTTTATAAAAAAATATTGCCTTTACTCTTCCTCAAAGTTTTGCATGTCTTTGATCTTTGAAAAGCCTTGAAATAATGATTTGTTTTGTCTAGAAACGCTTCTTCCCCAAGGATAAAGCGTGAATTTATTTTTCTGACTATATTATATTCAATAACAAAAATAAAAGTCAAAAATAGATGTAACTTCCGTACATGTCAGTTTTGAAAATTTAACGTGCAAGACCCAAAGTATGCATCTTAATCCAAGATGAAAGAGCAATTGCTACCACAAGACATACAACAATTTACAAGACAATTACTTGGCAACAGTATTTCAAATATTACAGTAGGGGTCTGACTGAAAAAAATCTGAAGTTGAAGGGAATTTCTTCCACTGTTCCAAATAGAATTTAGACCAGGTCTTCACTTTGTTTTCTGGAGAATCCCATTTAAGCATCACTGGTAGCGATGAACAATAAACACAACTAAAATACTCTCATAGTATGGTTGTTCAGTGTGTTTGGGATCACAAGGAATAGCGTTCTGAATTCAACCCACACGGGGCAAAACACCTTCCCCCCGACACAACAAAGGGAGAGATTATATGTATTTAGGCAATAGTTACAGCAGTATCAGCAGAAAGACAGCAATCATGTTTTTCATAGCTCTGAGACAATGGCATCTGAAATATTGCAATCCCCTGCACGAAAATATTGACAAGCCACTGAAAAGAAATACAAATAATCAAGGGACTAGAAATATCGATCTAAGTAACGATTGAGTGAGCCAAACATATCAAGCTGGGCTAAGAGAAAACAAAAGACAGGATCTGATAACTGTACAAACACGTGAAAAGGGCAGCTTTCAGAAAGAGAAAGGAATTACTTAGGATCTTTCACAGAAGTATCAACAGCAGTAAGGGGTGAAAAGAGTGGCACCCTCTTTCTTATTCGTTTCAAAACTAGATATACTCCTCTTTGATTAGAAGAGGTTTGCGCACAGAGAACGCAGCAGAAAACTCGGTGGTAGCCAACAAACAATTGACTCTGAACCCACCAGGCCATGCAGAGCTGCCCTCTGGCTTCTGCCTTGTTTGCAAAAACAAGCTGGCTTTGTAAAACTTTTCTGGGCAGGGCAAGGTGTACTGGTGTTTTTATCTTAAGTGATGTTCTGGTTATAAATAACGCACTTAGCTAGTTAACAACAGACTTAACTGGTGAGAAAGCTTTAGGCTGGAAGCGTGTAACCGCAGTGGAGTTTCAGCAGTCTACAAGTGTAAACTCCAACGCAGCAGAGCTGTAACATTAGGGATTTGGTATGGAGAAAGTCTAATTTGAAGACTTTTTGAAGTCTATATGAACATCTGTTTTATTACTGTACTAGCAATCTGCAAACCCTCCAATTGTGCAGATTCCCTCACAGCAAGAACATTAGTGGAAGAAAAGCAACAGCAAAAAGACTTCACCAAATAACCTTCTTCCAGAAAATCTATATGTTTCTTTGTATTTCTAAACTATGAGTGGAATTTTAGTTATGAAATCAGGGCAATATTAAATAGTATGAAGTCAATTTCCCGGTGGTCATTCATATGACTTGATGCAATATCTAAGGTATATATTTTAAGTTATTAAAAAAGAAAAAGGTTATATGAACTGAGTATGAGCAATGCTAATACTACAAATAACACCAGAATCACAACACAGAAAACTACTGTTTTCCCATTGTACTCCAAAACTTCATTACGGTGCTGTGAATATCTACTTATTTCTAAGCTTGTTTTTAGCTATATATGGTGACAGATGGGCTTTAGGCCCAAGTTCTGGGACAAACATTAGGCAAAGAACTTGTCAGATGGAACATTTTTATTTTTTTTCCTAGTTTCTGAAATAGTTCAGGTCTTGTTTATTTTCATAGAATACTTCGGGTTGGAAGGGACCTTTCAAGGTCAGCTAGTCCAAGCCATCTGTAGTGACCTGACCCAGTAATCAATGGGATCAGGTTGCTCAGACACCACCCAAACTGAATGTTTCCAAGGATAGCACATCTAACCACTTCTCTGAGCAACCTGTGCCAGTGTTTCACCACTTTAATCATAAAAAAAAATAAAAATAAATCTACCTTTTTTTTATTTTTTATCTACCCTCTTTTAGTTTAAAACCATTACCCCTACAAACAAGGAAAACCAAATGTTCTAAGCTCCAGGTGAGACATGGACCATTCCCATTTGAGATTCATCCTCCTACTTAATCTGATGATAGAAATAAAAATAAATAAATATTGTTTTAAAAATAATAATAGAAAAAACCCAACACAAACCAGACCAAAGCACAAACTTCAGTGAATATACAGATTTTGCCTTTAAGGTGACTAATCCTGATTTAAAACAATACAAATAATAATCCCATATCTCCTTCATACACTACCCAAATCCTTGCATGCCTCCTGGGACACATGCCTGTACTCAAAAGCCCTACAGGCATATACCATGTTTATTTGTGCCCTAAATAAGAAAAAGAGAAAAATGGAAAATATCAAGCCCTATAAGTCCTCCATATCCCCTCAAAATTAGTCCTATGTTTCCACAGGGCCCAAGTAAGTATCTTGAGTACACTAGAATAATTCCCCTCACTAAAATTTATTTGCATCCTAAAATCTGGCTCATGTTATTTTTTTTTAGTGCGATGATTAAATACAGAAAGAGGAAAAAAATAATAAATCCTTTCAATCCGGACAGTCAACGTGCTTTCTGCAACATGAACATGGTCTTCAGCCAAGGTAATGATAAAGGGCCCAAAGGAACAGGAATTGTCCCCAACCTTGACTCCTCAGCCGTGTGCTATTCCCATAGGCTTGGTGTGTTTGGTATTACGAGTTTGTTATATTACCTGTGATACGTAAACCCTATGTGCTTCGTCTTGAAAGCTTATTTTCTTCAAGTATGAGGTTTAGTACTAAAAAAAGGACTGTTTAATTGTACAACAATGGAAGGATTTGAGGCAAAGCTCTGAATAATGGAACTTTATCCTCCTGCAAACAAGAGAGCTGACACAATGTATTCAATATTATAAATCCTGCTGTGCTGCCAAAGTTATAATAAGGCATTCTAAGAGGAGAGCCTAATGAAGGGGGGAAATACAACAGTGGTGGGGTTTTTTCTTATATGAATTCACAAATTTTCTCAGAATCACATCTAAACAGTAAGGTACTACCTGCAGGAAAATAAATTAACATTAAGCTGTTACGTTGGTTTGGGGTTTTTTTGGTAATCTGTAACAGATTATGGCTCCTTCCTGAATATTGCATGAAACGTAGGTATTCTAGCAGAGCTTTTAAGCACAAGCAGTCTGAAATGTATGGAAAACAGCTTTGGTGAAAGAGATTTGTCTCAGCCTCCTCTCTGTTGGATTTGTTTAAATATCCCAAATAATTTCATATCTGGTTAACCCTGAATTCAACAAACAGATACTGCTACTTCTGTCGTACACTTCTGAGGGTTAAGCTGTCTCTGCCAGGAATAACCCCAGAGCATTAAGAAAACACCTTCAGGAAATTCACAGGAACTTTCCTATTTCCCTTTCTAGATGTGAGAGAGATTTTTTTTTTTATCAGGGCCTGGGGTGCAGGGAGAGAATTGTCTAAAGTATAAAGGCCTTTGGACACCAGCCAGTGGAACAACTGAGCAAGAAGCAATTACTCCAGAGCAACCGAAAATTATTTTTTCCCCCCATTATTTTTCCCTCATGGTACACACTGTCCTCTTATATATTTTTTTGTCACCCAGTATGACAGAAACACAAGATTTCCAATATATTCACAAATATTCCTGTATCTAGGGGTTATTAAGTCCCTCGACCTCATTTTTTCAATTTAATTACCCACAAAGGAAGTTTATTGACTAATATACTTCTCTGTTATGAGCAATTAATTAATGTGACTCTTCCAGCTAGGGCTCAGCATGCACAAAAAGCGTAACTACTCATTGAGATGCAAAGAAATAAATATTTCAGGTAGCTCTATATGGAAGCTAAGCTAACTTTGGCTTTATCTTACATTATTATTATCAGGCCATATAATTGAGTGACCAAGACTTTGTTCACAGAGAAAAAAGTCAAGAGAGCATGAGGCTTTCAAAACCATGTGCAGAAGAGCAACTGGTCTGCATATTGTATAGTGATCCTCTGGTCATCACTAAAAGCTACGCAGACAGATTCCTTGAGCAGCAACAGGAGTTAGAGACCATATACAAAAATAAAGAGTAATACCTTAACAGTCTCACCACTCTCTTACTGTATCAGGAAAAAAGGTGAGGACTGTCATTGCTTCTGTGAGATCTAATGAGCGTATTGTCCTTTGCTCTAATGATAGTAATGAATTAAATCATGGTTAGAGAATGAATTGCTTCCTTCTAGGTCTAAGGGATAAATTGTACTTGATGACAGTGATTCCGGTGCTGTAGACATTTGCATCCAAGTTTCCAGGGCTCAGAAGACTGAAGGCTGCTGAACTGCACATAACTGGGGTGCTTCTTTCATGGTGCAGAATTTGCTTTTTCTTCATACCTTCATTTAAAAGCACCTACTCCATCCCATAATAGAGATTTTAGTGGTTAATTTGGGCATAGGAATAGCTAAACCTTTCACACTCAACCGAAGCTAAGAATAGGTCCCTCACAAGCTGGGTTTATTGGAAGTTAATTCTGGCCACGGGGAGTACTGAAATGCTCTCTCCAAAAAGGCAGCTGGTCCCTCTGACTTCACAGGGGCTGCGCAAACACTAGACCGCGTGGGATGCGACCCACTGGCAGCCAGGTAACGCTTGCTGCCAAATTATGGCAAGAAACTTTTACCAAAATCTCACACTGACAGACAAAGACAATCCCTTTTCATTTAGTGATCTTCCAAACAAGTTTGGGGACAAATCAGATTTGCAGCAATAACTAGGAAAACAATGACCTGCACTTCTTTAGTGCACCTTTTCAGAGATGACTGTGTGCAAGACATCACATTAAGGGAATCATGACACCAAGAACCAGTAGATTCTTGTTATCCAATTCCAATTTGTCACTTTCTTCCCGACTTTACAGAATTTGGCTGGACTTTTACCATTTTTCCAGGCCAATAGGATCAGGGTGTTAGAAACTCAATTACTAATGAAAGCCTGTGTGAGAATTATCCAAGACCTCTAAAATGAGAGGACAAGCCCCCTGGTTGCAGTAAGTCAGTGCAATTCTGGCGCTTTATAACAGGCAGGGATATGCCATATAAAACTCTTGTTTTGGTAGGGGTTCAGGAGGGTGTGTGTGTGAAATGAATTCATCACTACAGAAAGGAAACAATAATTAAAGCAGTGACTAATTCTGTCCTGAACTTTCACATAGGCAGAAATAAAAACGCTGAATAAAAAGAAGAAGTATTTTAAGGAAACATTCTAATCCAAACTAGTTTGAGACAGATAGTCTCAAAAAGGTATTTATGCAGCAGTGACAAAAATAATTTTCAATAGCTATAAAAAAATAATGATTCTGAATAGCATGCTAGAGTGAATTAGTATGAGAATAACTTCAGGAATACCGGTAGAGTTTGCATCCCAGAGCAATGCATTTAAATTATACTACCTGATTAAGATCACAGGCTTGGTTTTATTCCTACCAACTGGAATGTGCAGTTTCTCTATAAAGGACTGGAACAGGGTAGTAAATATTATAAATTTGTGGCATTTTGCAATAGTCACATTACCAATGTATTAGTTCCATGACACATCAGACTGTTAACTTAATCCTATAATTACATGGTTTAAAACACGAGTAAACAAAAGCTATAATCATGAAACAAATATATGCCACGTAATTATTCTGAAGGGCCAAGTCTAACATACGTTTGACTCCTAAATGAAAAAAACTTTGTATCAATGATATTAGGTATTAAAGCAAGCACCAGGAGCAGGAGTATCAAAGGATTTGACAAAATCTTAACCAGATTGATAAACTGTTTGTTATGCTACCACAAAGCATTTGCGTCTGATAAATTTAACTTTGACATTTTTAGATAAATGCAGAGATACAAAAAATGGAGACTCCATTTTGTATGAAACCACCTTTTACCTAATCTCACTTCGTGAGCTGATACAGGAGACAAAAAAGCACCAGTCTATCATGTATTTCTTTAGAACAGTTTTTAATTTGGAGATCTGGAATTGAATGTCTGTGGACAGACAGTTGCGAAACGCTACCAGTGAAAGATAAGGAAATAGGGTACGCTTTACAAAAGAGTTTCTGAGAAGCTGTCGGGGGAACTTCTGAAGCACTGGTGTGATAAAGGTGAAGGCTCCAGTGGAGCACATCTCAAACAGCTACGTTCCGTATGCTAATCTTGTTATAAAGGATTGCTCTAATTAAAAAAAATAAATAAAAAAGCCAGACTGACAAACCCCAGCATTCTAAAGTTCAAAACACACTTCCTTGTCATTAGATAAAGTGCAATGAGAAATACTGAATGCTTCTGTAACATATTCAAGAAGAAAGCCCTCAATAATTAAACAATGCTGCGAAGAAAGGTTGTAATCACGTCTATCTCAGAGATCAGTCTCACAAAATCTACTGCTTTGAGGGCCTAAAGCAGATGAATCTTTTGGCATCCAAAGCTTTTCTTCCTGCGTATTTCTGGGGTTGCCTTAACTTTCTCGTGTCTAGTGGACAAGAGGAGTCGATAGATCACAGAGAGCAGCATAAGATAAACAACACATTACCTGGTGGCTGTGAACAGCTGAATCGGGAGCTGCCTTTGTATTTCTCTTCCCATTGCATGCAGAAACTCTAGCCTGTTTCTGTGCATTACCATATACCACACCAAATCATAACCTAGGTCACAAGGGTGTAATAAACACAGAGGGTACAAAAGATGGATAAACTTCCGTGATTAGTCAGCTCCTTGCCAATGTAGCAAAGGTACACCAAACTGTTCCTAGATCTATTTGTGCAGGAATCTTGCTTCTTCTGCTTTAGAGCTGCAGACTAGCTTGTGAAGCCAGAGGCTTATCTATTCCTTCTAATTCAATCAATTATAATACGCTTCCACCTGAAAATTTCAGACTACTAATATTCTAAGAGCACCGTGGCTATAAAATATTTGTCGTAAAACTTCTGAAAGATATGCAGACAGCATGATTTAACTGAAACAGGGCTTGATTAAATTAGAACATTTGTATGTAAAAGCACTGTTTCTGTAAGATCTGGCTTAAATATCATACACCATTCAGAACTGACAACAGAGTCACAGCTTTTGTGACCAGAGAGGGGTCAAAAGTGCTTAATGCTTTGAGAAAAGAAACCAGGTTTTTTTACTTGATTGCTGTTTTTTGGTTGTTGTTGTTTGGTTTTGGTTTTTAATGTGGAATAATAAAATATTTCAAATTTAACACAGAAGTCTGGCTTGATGGTGTTATGTTGTGCCTCATTACATCAAAGCTCACTCTGTCCCAGCATCTATCATTAGAATTCTGGATACTGAAGTATTAACACTGATACTACATCAAAAATGAAAATCTAACCCCATGAAAACTGGCTTCTTTCACATTAACCACTTCCAAAAGAATATCTGATTACAATTTTTAAAAATTCCACATTTTAAAATTCTGTTTTTCTATCATAGCAGTTTTGAAACATTTATAAACTCCCAGTGGCTGGCGTAACAACAGCCTGAGGATCCTAGGCTGTCAGGAACAACAAATTGCCAACAAGAAACACATCCTGTAAAACACTGCCTGGGTAGTTTATTTAAATTTGAATCTGTATCTCTGTTGTTGGCACATAGCATTAGTCATGACTTAAACCATTAGTAACGAAACTCTCCCCCACCTAACACACAATGCAATAACAAATGTGACTACTGTATCAGCAGGGACCAGGCCTTTTATCAGTTAATTTTAAAATGTTAGTTATTTGTTAAAATAAAATAAAATCACAAAAACTAAATAGAGTCTGCAGCAATTTTCAACTGGCTATCTAGCTCACAGAACAACTACAGAAGCCAGTGTATTAAAGGTTGTGGTGTGCCTGTTGCTTTGATTTTCATGCCAGCACTCTTGGCATGGTGCAAGAGCATCAGTACATGATAAACTACAATATATTTCATAATGCGATGGTTTGCATTAAAAAGGGAAAACAACAAAGGCATGCTGGGTGTAGGCCATGGCATGCAATTTTTACTGTCTTGGAGGCAGCGTGATTTATGGTAGGCTAGCAGACACCAGTATATATCTAGCTCCACCAGCTGTGTTTAATAACCTTAACTGTCCCTTTTGCCAAGAAGAAAGGACCCATAAGCCAGTGGTGTAGTCAGCAGGAGATTACTACATTCCTACTTATAAGAAACTCATGCAGTTCAGCTTGAAATGCTGGGGGAACCCAGTCTCCTAATGAGACTGGAATAAACAACCTAAGTAAATGCACAGAAACTTAACACCTTCCACCTAATTCAGGTTTATAAAGCACCTCCAACAGGGGCTGAGTCAGCTTAAGGTTGTTCCACAGTGAGCAGATGGATGCATCACCTCCAGAGATGATGACTGTGTGGATCTTCGGAAGTTTAAAATCACTCTCTGGTGGTACCCATTTTCTCTCCATTGAAAACACAATCACTTACTAGAACCCTGATACATCTCACTTTGGAATATCAAGTAAGTGCTAGAGACAGGTGGGATAAATCTATACATTTCTACACTTACTTTATTTGCTAATTATTTCCCAGTACTAATGGCTAAAGTCTAGCCATGATTTCAGGTGGAGAAACTAAGCAGAGATAGGACCGGCAGCATCCGGGAATCTTAAGTCTTAACTAGAAGATATTTAGCAGCCTTCCCAATAATGTAACCTCTCATGATTTATCACAGTTGCACTGACTGGGATGTGGTGTCTTACAAAAGTATACAAGATGGACAGTCTCTGGTGTGGCACCCTACCACAAACAATGGGCCTGATCTTAAAAGATCATTAATATGAACCTTTGGTGAGCTGCAACACAGATGAGTTGGATTTAAGTGACAAAACTACAAAGATACACTTTTATTGACAAAACCACAACTTTCAGTTCCATCAGAGGCTGAATGTAAACTGCATTTTTAACATCTTTCACTCCTTTTAAGCAAGTGCTTCAGAATTTCGTACTTGGGCAGTAACAAGACCAACTTATTTGAGGATTCACAGCAGTTCTCAATGTAGAAAGCCATGGCAGCACACATTTGTGGATGTCACAGAGATAAATTTTTCAAAGCAAGCCTGCTACTCCTCCACCCAAAGAGAAAGCTAAAATTTGCAGAAGTTTGAGCTTACGTTTTCCCTCCTTCCACTCAGTTTTTTTCTGCATGCGGAAGGTGTTTCTCATAATCCAACCACCTCTGTCTCTGCCTTACAAGACTTTTAACTACCATGTGCCCCCTGCTTTGACATCGCAACCTTGCATCCTTGTCAGGTTTGGGTTTTTACCATCCCTGACCAAACCTGCTCATCTAAAGCAAACTCCCTCTGCCTTTCTCCTCCTCAGATTCCAATTTTAGTTTAACATTTTCTTCTAAACCAGACTCTCACCTTGCAAATAGCAAACCACCGGTAGCCTGAGCACAACCATGAATATGACTCTTCTACAATAAATGGTTTCTCTGCTCTTTTCTCAAGGATTCTAACAGTCAGGCTTTTCCCTTTCTGTTTGCCTCTTTCAATAAACACCTTAGATTTAACAAAATGCCTTCAGAAAAGATAATGATGTCCTAGAAAAACAAAGGGGCATGCTGTTGTACAAATCACTCATCAGGATAGAATTTTGGACAGTTGTTCATGAGCGGTTTGGTTATTGCATAAAAATTCATTAAGTTTTAGCTATGCTGACATGTTTACAAGCAAAACAAATTCAAAGAAAAAGAGAGAGAATTAAGATATTAAAGATTTCATTATTTGGGACTGAGAAACAGCAGTTTTGAAGCCTGAAGTATTTTATAAATTAAATTCAAAGTTGGTAAAGAATTACAGTATTCCCCTAAAGTGCAATAGTCTGTTGAAAGATAACAAACAATGGGAAGTTAGTAAATAAATAGCAAATTTGATCACAACAGACCTGTTAATTTAGAATGGACTCAAATACATAGATAAATACACAGTTATTGTCAGACTGAATTTTCTTTTAAGTGTCCTGAGATTTTTATTTAATTGCTCTGCAGGCAATATATATGTCCCCCAAGGTTTTTAATGTACTTCCTACCATGTTTATTAGAGAATAATTACCAGCTGCCTTTTGCTGGCTCACACTTGCAGCTTTGAAGAGACTTAGGCTTTCATATTGTATCAAAATGAAAACTGCAACTGTGTCTTCCAAAAGCAGTTGCTATAATTGCTTCAGAAACCTTGATCAATTTAAAATGCGAAGCTTTGCCTTGAACTAATAAGAGTCAGTCTAAGCAGAAATATTAAACATGGTTCAGATATCCAGTAAAGGTGACAGGCAGAGAAACCAGAAAAAAACTGCAAAAAAGAAAATCGTAATTCCATGAAAATAGGATTAAAGAATGAATCTTAAAATAAACATAAAGAAAAAAAGATATTAAGCTCCTAATCCAACACAAGTGACATGAAAAAACATGTTGTACTATGTTCATAATCATCTGTTTGGACAAAAACGCACTGTGGTGACTGTTTAATATGCAGTGTATTCAAAACCTTTTTGCAAATGAAAAGGTAAACCTGTGAATATAATTGCCTTAAGTATACACTGAAAATAATGATTAAGGGTAAAAACTACAAGGTAGAAATCACTGTTAAAACAAAGATACACCAATCTGAAAGTTATGAGCAGTTTTAGAACTTCAGCAGATCAGTTTTGCACACTCCCCCAATATTTTGTAAAGAACTATCTCACAAAGATCTTTATGCATCACATACATAATGAATCTGAAGGTTCATTAAACAGTACCATTGCAGGCTGGACTCTTTGCTCCAGAAAGCTGACTACTCCTCCTCTGTTCTTCTGAAATATAGAACATTTCCCATTTGAGTTTCAGAAGTTTTCCAACTTTGCTTACCCTGGAGAATCACTTGGGCCTTTTTTAATAACGATGCTTTATCTATGCACTGGTCTTGAAATGGTTTTGCTAATACATTCCTAAGAGATCATATTTCTCAAGCCTAGTATTTCTGCATACAAGTGCTGCTGGACTCCCTCTGCAATTGCAGCCCAGAGGCCAGCTGGCAGCAGATTGGAATTTAAGCCAGTGGCCTCATTGCAGATAGGACAGCTGGAACTTTGGCATCCTTTTGTGATACAGGGTCATTTGAATGTTTGGGATATGACAAAACATTCACCCTCCTCCTCCTCTTCCATCAGAAACCCCTTTCAGTTATTGCATATTACAGCTGCTTTTCTTCCTTCTATGGCAAAACAGGATTCTGACCCCAGAAAAGGCCACACAGAACTGGGTTTTCCAACTCCTCCTGTGCTGTGATGCTGGATTCCCTTGTCTATCATGTTTCCCTCTCTTTAGCTTGGTCCTACAGAGTTCCTCTACAACAATTTGCCATCACTGTTTTTATCTGTTCCACAAATTGCCAAGACAATACCCCACAACCTGTCATATATTCTAACGATTTGAGGTATTTCAAGCAATATTGTTTCTTTCACTCTTCCTTTTGCTCAGTGTGTTATTTGCATCACTCTTTTTCCTTTCCAGCTCTAGATGAGTGCATGATCTAGCAGGAGTTCCACTGCTTTTGCAGTTTGTCAGTCATCCTGCAATCCAATAACCTCAAAGATCCTTAAGTCAGCACACAGCTTGTTTTCCTTCTAAACATTGCTCTATTTGCACATTCAACCCATCCCTTCTTGGCAGTGGCATGTTCTAAACTGATTTCTGCCACTATGCTTGACATGCTGCATGGGCAGAAGGCTCTGTGTGTCTGACACTGAATGATTTATCAAAAAAAATTAGTCAAAGAGGCATCGCATTTCAGCCTGATTTCTCAGTGCCACCACAGCCTTGCACTGCCTGTTCTCCTGTAGCCCCATGCAGGTTGCTCCACTGGTACGTATGCACCTTGTTTCTCAGTAATCCAGAGAAAAGCTAAGGCACTCACTGCAACAAATTTCAAATTTCATGTGCCAAGAAAACTAACCATATGAGAGCAGTAGACATTTTATTGGTCCAGTGAGGAACAAATCCTTCAGCATCTGTTTCAAAAGCAATTTCATAGATATACAATGCCTCTCAATTAGTCCATACTGCAATTTTTCCTTTTATCATCTTCCACTCTGCTTCCCAGGTCAGTCAGTGGAAGGAGGGACAGCCTGCCTCTAGAAAAACTGCTGTTCAAAGTGGGCCTTGGTATAAGCAGTCAAAACGATGCTATTCATCCTAGAACTATTCCATTGCAAAAGATGCCTTTCAGTCGACTGTGCAATGTCAAATTGCCTCACTTGAATTGCAGAGGAGAAATTATATATGACCTTTATATCCTTATGCTCAGTCTTCTCTATCCTGGAGCTTTTTAATACAATTTAGCACAATTATTTAGAATGATTTCACAGCAATACGAAAGCAACAATTTTTTCTACAACCTTCTAAAAGGCATCTAAGATATAAATTAATTTCATGGACACTAATTTCGCTGAGCTTTCAAATTAAAACATAACTAAGAAAGTTCCACTGACAAATAGGATGCAACTATGCAATTACGGAACATTTTTGCAGGGGTAAAAAAAGCTGAGTTTTCATGTAAAATTACCTTTGGCATTTTGCGCCTTTATTGGAAGAATTTACTCTTCATTTAATATACAGAAACTTCCAGCATTTTGGAATCATACTTTATTGAAAAAGATTAATTTAACAATCCAAACTTTTGGGGTAGATGTGACATGATGCCAAATACAAATTAAACAAGCTCTTTTTACTTAAGCCTGGATCTTGAAAGTATAAAGTCTCTAGAAGGCTATATCCACATTGACCAAACAGAGCAAGCCACAACTACACACTACATACTATTTTATTTATTTAAACAAAGTCTTCTACCCCTGCCAAATCAAAACCAGCTTTCACCCAAATAAAAATGTTTTTTAACAATGAGTAATACAGCATTACTGAATTTCAGCTGTCCTCCTACACTAGTTGAACTGTACGCTACAGAAGATTTGTGTTTACAGAAAGAAAATGGGCATTTTTCTTTCTGCCACATATAAAAATATTTGTTTTCCTTTTTGAGTAGAAGAGTGTTTTGCTCTTTTTGGTTTGAGGTTTGGGGTTTTTTTGTTTTTTGTTTTTTTTTTTTTTAAGGTAAAATAAAATGTAAACTCAATAAAAATACAGACAACAACTGAGAAAAAAGAAATACCTCGGATGTGAGAAGTTAAGAAAGCTAAGAAGTTGAACACGAATGCTTAGTCAACTTTAAGTTTATCTATAATTATTTTTCTATCTATATGAAGTTCATTAAGGTACATTAACTTTAATAATTACAGGCTACAATCATGAATAGTTTAGGAATATTCTACAGAATAGTTTACCAGTAAAACTTTAGATGTTGATGTTTGAGTTTGTTGGGGTTTTTTGTTTGCTTGTTTTTTTATGGGGTTGGTTAAATTAGTGGGTTTTGATTGGCTTTTATGTTTCAAACCAATACTATTCACAAACTCTAGGGGTGCATAGGGATAGGAGGGCAAGTGTTATGATCTGAAATTTAAAAGTGCACAATTCAGGATTTTCATAAGTGTCATCAACATCCCAGTACATGAGGAAGAGAGAGGAAAGTAATTTACTCTTCCACAGAAAAGGAGTTATTCTTGAAAAGTTTACAGTATGCGTAGAAATAAGATTACCACATACAGAGTAATAACTTCTGTAACCAAGTACTTTGAATTAGGATAAACAATTAAGTAATTAGTTAGCTGCACAAGAGAGACCCTATTGGGGAAAAAAAAACCAAACACACACAAACCAACCGACAAAAAAACCCCAACAAAACCAAAACCCCTCTGGACTAAAAAAACTCATATAAGATTCTGCTTAGTCTAATTTTTCTCCCTCAAAATGGCCAGCACTCTCAACCTCAGGCTTTAGAACAGAACTCAGCTTTAGCCTGACAGATAACGACAACACTTTCTTCAAAAATAAGAGAAAAATGGATTAAAAAAACCCCCACATTCTTGGAGACTTTGAAGTTTTATAACATGTTCCATGACTTCCAACGTCAGCAGTTCTCCCCTATATATTTTGAAATGAAGTGCCAATTTATACAGAAAAATCTTACAAAATGCTCGCCTTCAGTTTTGCTGACCTTGAGCCTGTACCTTCACACTTGCAGATGCCCAGCATTACCCCAGGTGACAAATGTCTAGCAGAAATCACAAAATGAATGGACATTTTGAAACTTGATTTATGTTTTTGAAGTTTGAAATGGAGATCAAAAAAAAACCCTGAATATTTCACGAGTCAATCTGCAAACACGTATCAAATAGGTTTTTTGATAAAAAACAGTTAAACCAGCAATAGCAATTTAACTTATATTTAGAAATCGTAAGACAAGATATCAAAAGACAATTGTACACCTCAAATTAAGAAAGAATGCACAAACACTGCAGTCAACCACAGAAGATGACTTTCCTTCACAAGGATTACAAATTAAACAGCAATTTAGAGACTGATACTGCTGAATTTATACAATGGAACGATGGAGGCTTCACCAGGAAAAGACCAACTTTTGAGAACTACAAAATAAACCTGTGAAAGGGGACTTAACCTTTGCCCATTTGTAATTATTAAACAAATAATTTTGTTCAGCATATTCAGCTTGTTGACAGACCAAGAATTGTGGTGTTTAACTGCGTTCATTACATTGCTTCCCTACCTGTAGCTAATTCAAATTGAGTAGCCTTAACCTTACAAATACAGATCAGCTTAAAAAAAAATAAATTACTGGGAGCGTTTAAACTTTTTCATTACACGGATAAGGACTTGCTGTGCACGCACTGTAGCCCGGGCAACTTAAGCTCAACTATTTTTCTAAAGGCTACTAATGTGCAAAACATTCTTGCCAGGCAGAGATCAACTCCCTTGCACACCTGCAGAAGCTCTGGCTTCCAAAAGCTGGATATTGTTGATCCTCGCATTTAAAACCTGCCAGACATGTCTAGGTTGTTCTGGCATTGCCAGCCATGCTCACATCAACTGCCAGGCACACAAACAGTCACTTTGACATGGAATATTGCTCATAGAACTGGCACAATTGGTCTTGCTATCAGCTACCATGAATAGTAGAACTTCAAGCCAATAAGAGCTAAATGATGCTGAAATGCTTAATTTATATTTTAATATTAAGAATTCATTCAGGAGTCTTTGGAGGCTTGAGGCTGTTAATTTGAGAAGTCATTTGACATGAGGCCTCTTCCCACAGACTGAGATAGAAGAGACTGGGAGCCTTTGTACAGGAGAAGCCCAAGAAAGGGGCCCCATTCTCAAAGGAGACAATTCCACATCTCCAACAGTAGCAAAGCACTGCCTTAATTAGCGCGTGTTAACAGGGAGGAACAAACAAAGACTTTGGTCTAAGTTTTCAAGCACTGAAATGAGTTCTATTCTGCAATATATTTCACACAACAGTGTCCATTAGTCATAAATTAATATAAATAAATTAATATTATCCTCTGCAGAGTCTGCTGGGTTTTGTTAATAGCCAACAAGAATGACAATTAAAGTGGAACTAAGTATGCAGTGATGGGTACATGTTATAAAAAAAATAAAAATAATAAAATGCCCTCTTCAATCCTCTAAAAAAAACCAAACCAAACAACTTTATTTTGCAAGCAGATAAACACGACATTTTAGAACCTTTTGATTTACCTGATATCAGCCTTGAAACTTTGTTTTTTTAATCAGTTTTTAATGATTCTCTGTGTAATTAGTATCACTAAGTAGAAGCTGATTGACAGGCTACCAGCAAGCTGTTTATACAGTGGGAAAACCAGGAAAATTATAACAGCGTGAGATGTTTATTTAACTCCCTGTGCAAACACAACAACACAGTCTCTCATTACCTGCATCACCTCAGAGCCACCTTGCGAATAGCGAGGTGATGAAAGACGTGCTGCTCACAGCGAGCAAGGTCGCCTTCCTGGCCCTGTTTAGTTTGAGGAAGAGGAGGCTGAAAGGAGACCTTATCACTCGCTACAACTACTTCTTCAAAGGACATTGTGGAGAGGTTGGTGCTGGTCCCTTCTCACAGGTAATAGCAATAGAACAAGAGGGAACGGCTTCAAGCTGCAACAGGGTAGGTTTAGACTGGACATCAGGAAAGAGTGGTCAGACACTGGAATAGGCTGCCCAGGGAGGTGGTTGAGTCACCATCCCTGAAGGTGTTTAAGAGTCATTTAGATGTGGTGTTGGGGGATATGGTATAGGGGAGAACTTTACTGTAGAGTGAGGTTGATGGTTGGACTCGATGAATAATAGCTTTTGGCCACTGGCATTTTGATTTAACTCATCAAAACTCAATAGGATTTGACTTTCCAAAATGTTACCTTGTATTTGATCTATCTCTATGTTTTATGATTTCAAGAAGAGCATGACTCAATATGGGGAAAAAGAAAGAAGAATGTACCTATCAGAACAGCAATATCAGACAAAAGCAAAACACATTATTTTCACTCCATTTCTCCCACTGTTTAATAGCTTGACTTTTGTATGCCAGCATTGCACAGTTATAATATGAAGACAGCTACAGCATAATGTGTTTTCTTTTAAAAGGTCATCATTATATTAGCAGTATTTGATGCATTGTGACCACAGCACACATTTTTCAGAGATAAGAGTGTATCTAACATTTTCCTATAATTTATTGGCATCAAGAAAGTCTATTTAATTTTTACTTTCAGAATAATATCTGCAAATGATTGGCATAACTCAAGGAATCTTTGCAGCTGCAACTCTGTGAGGGTAGAACAGAAAGCCATGTTTGTCAATATGCCCGAGCAGGATTAAAAAGGACAAAAAACCCAAAAAAAATAGAAGACTCCAAATAACAAAACAGTTAATTATTGGAAGTAAATGTTTCATGATCTGTGTACGACACCCAGAGCTGAATAGATCATCAGCTAAACTTCAAATCAGCATTCCACATAAGCATGTTTTCCTTATAAGTGCTTGTATAAGTTTGCCAGCAGACTCAGCGACTTCACTGGACTTCACTTCCTTATGTACATTCTTCACTTCCTTATGTACATTCTTCACTTCCTTATGTACATTGTGCAATAATCAGGGCCAAGGAAAAGCAGTGATTTTTCTGGGATCTTAACTTCGCAATCATATGAGTTTGCAACAGTCCTGTGCATTTTTTTCCAACTCTTACTGCTCTTAAGTTCTTCCATATTGAATCCTCAACAGAAAACCTCTACATCTGGAAAATGCTACTGAACTACACTCCATCTCACAATGCCATCTAGTGCAGCTCCTTCTGTTTTCTATTTGTGCCTCCCTGTTGCAGCCTAATTGCATATATTCAGACTTAGTTTGAGAGGATACATGGGTGAAGGATTACGTACAGTAGATCGTTTGCATGCAGCCACCCTGGTTCTGAGAGTAAGAGAATTTAATGGTATGGATATGGGCAGTTCAGGGCCAACTTGCCTGAGTGCATTGAGCAGTCTCAGGCATGTTCAGTTTACAACTATAGATGTAGCTGTAGTGCATTAACAAGCAACATGGACAAGACTTCGTGAATTCCTGTCCCCTGTTCTCACAGCTGTACACAGTGTGCTGCATGAAGGCTGCCCATAAATTAGCTGACAGTTGAAGATCAATACACAGAGAAACCAGCTACATGAAAACAAGACCAGGTAGAAAACACTGCACAGATCTTGAGGGAGCCCATTAAGGAAAAAGACAACAGGTGCTGACACAGACTTCATCAAGTTCAGATCTGACCCATGATTATTCAAACCAGTTTTAGTATGATGGGCTGGAAGTGATCACTAGGGCATAAAGGTCCCTTCAGCAGTGGGCTCCCAGCTTTGCAGCAACAGCCTATGCACAGGACAAAGTGCCCCCAAAGAACCCTGAGAAACACCCCTACTCAAAACTCCCAAGCCTCGAGTGCTGTATTCATGCTGATCTTTCAAGAACATACCGAATTATTTTCAACATTTTATAAAGTACTGTAGAGCCAGGAAAACGTACTACTTTCTATTTATTTCCAGCAGTAATCTACTAAGATTCTTACTAACTGAAAACAGATGTAGGAAGATATTCCTTGCCTCAGAGGTCACATTACTTCTAGCACTTAGAATTATTTTCCAGTTACAGGATGTTTCTGGATGTGGTGTAAACAGCATTCAATTTTGGTAATGGACCTCACCTCTCTATTCCCCCCCGACAGGCTGGTTTGAGATAGGTTCTGCATCTCATTTAATTTTACAATGAGAGAGACATGCTGCTTGCTGAAACCCTCTAGTCAGATCTGTTTGCTTATTTCTGGTCTGTAGGTGGGCTGGTGCCCGGAGCATCAGAGCTCGAGGAAGCAGGTGGGTGGCAGGGACCTTGCTCTCCCCACTGTACTAATTTCCAAAGACTGAAATAAACATAAAAGTAAGAAGAGCAGCTCACAAAAGGTGTTCAAGCACATGAAAAGCCTCATGGAGGTAGAGTCTTTCCTGAAGAGAGAAACTACAGTACTAAAAGAGCAATATTAATTAAATATATCTTAATAGTATCTAGTGGGAGACACTTAACTGGAACCTGGCTTTTCTTGGAACCTTCAAAGCATGGCCATGGATGGAGACTGGTTAAGGAGTGACAGATACCACAATTTCTTTCATAGGAAAGAAAAAATATAACAAAACAAAACAAAAACACCAAAAACACCCAAACCATAAATAAAAAAAATAAATCATTGTCATGGATATAGTACCTAAGGCATATGTTAAGAAAGCCTTCCACTGAGCTTTGTAACTGTGAGAGTTGTACACCTCCCAGAAAACATGATTCCCCTAGAATAAAAGAGAGCTGATGCAAGGTGCTGAATTTTGTCCTAAAAAGCCCAGCATCTTCCTCATTGATCCCATTTTTCATAAGCATTATGACAATATTAATTATTTGTATTGATCAGACATTATATTGATTGCGATCTGAGCTCACTTTTCATTGTTGTATAGCCCATGTGTGGCTGCTGCATCATATTCTTATGAAAATCTAATATCAACTATTGAATTTGGTATTTTAATTACTGGGGACCCCAGTTTAAAGTATCTTCAGATACAGGCAGTATTCATACCGCTGTATAAAACTCTCTCTACTATGCTGGAAAAAAAATAATTGTGTGTCTGCTTAAGAAACCTACCCCAAACTACCCCAAAACTGAAGCAAGTTAATAAGTGAAAAACAGTCCTGGACTGCTAGGACCCAAAATCTCTGCTCAAGGCCAGCAGAACTGCACGAGTGACCAACCATTCAGGACTCACGAAAGCAACAGGTAGAGGTGCAGCTGCACGTGAACATGAAAGGCAGCAATGTGCTTTCAAATCACAGAGCAGAGTTAAAGGAACTAAATACATTATACATGAAATGAGTAAATAAATTTGAAGAAATGGAATTAAGACGAGCATTAATCAGGAGGGTTTTGAGCACGGCACACGCATGGACCAGTTCATAGGAATCTTGCTAATTGCCTTTCAAAGGCCACTTTATCCTATTAAGATTATCCTCAGGAGGCTCAAGACTTTGGGGGTTGCATGGAAGACTGAAAAACATAGCCACATTTATCATCTTTAGAAACAAACAGAAATTGATTTTTATTTATTTTATGAAGCAAAACCTCTGTTATCTTTCTCTCCTGGTATTTAATCTTTTTTTTTTTTTTTAGCAGTATAAATAATGAGACACACCAATTAAGCTGAGGGTAACCTTCTGAGCAATGAGAGATAAATACCATGACACCAACTTCAGTAAGCAGTACATGTAATTTCTCTTGTGCACAAGCATTGATACAGATTACACGACAGTTTTAGACTTATTGCTGCGACCAAGCAAGGTATAAATTATGACAGGTCCACATGGATTACAGCTGATTTGAAGCAAATCAAAGGCATTAACTTTAATAAGGTTCTTTGTCTCTCTTAAATGCCATTCTTACTTTCTCTAACAGCAGCCACTGAAAATCAATGATCAGAGACCTCTGTGTGGAACAGAGCTGTTAACCTCTGGAACTTCAGCCAAAGGAGCCCATGCAACCAGAACCACAAACCTATCCTCCAGATTCCTCCTCTGTAACACATATCATCTGCAATAGCTCCATCAACCAAGTTTATAATAATAATTTTAAAAGTAACTGATTTTTACTTTTAAAGTCAACTCGACAAGCGTCTCCCTGAAAGCTACATTCATACCCTACACATAGACATAGCATGATCATATACATAGGAGAGCTAAAATAAGACCATGAAAGAGACTGAAAACTGAGTCAAAATGCTTATTATACTTTCAATAACAGTGGTAGAGTTCACTCTGAGTCTCAGCCAGCTCTCGGTAAGGTCAGTAAGAGTTGTTTCATTGAAATCAAACCAGGTATGATTAGGTCCTCACAGAATCATACGTTCATATTATATTCAAAACTGTAAAGAGTTTCAGGTTGACATCTAAAAGCCTATTTTCCTTCTGGAATTCTGCAATGAAGCTACTGTAAAAAAGAATCAATACATAATTCAGTATAGTGGAAAGTTTATAATAAAGGGTTATTAAATATGGCTCAAAGATTGTGAATAAAAAGAATGAAATCCTTCATTTCTTGACTCATGCTACACTGACTTACACCAAACACAGTTTCAGAGTACAAAAAACCTGTTCCAGATTTCAAAACGGAACCTCTAACACAGTATAAGCAATAACAGCACTATATTGCAAAAAGGGGATAGAGGGGAAAAAAACTCCTAAATCTCAATATAAGTTTGGAGTTTGTACACTGATACTAACTTAAAATTTAGTTTTTTATGAAGTGTGCCAAGACAAGGCAAGAAAGTGTTTCTTGACTTAGTTTGACAATTTTATTCTCAGGCTAGAACTGGTATTGATAACATCCACCACAATTCTTTGTCTTCCCAACAGGCTGGCAGAAATATCTGAGTAAGCGCTGACTCACACCCCTCAACACCTCCCCATCAAAGTTAATCTGAAATTGATTTTACTTTCCAAAGGTAAAACAGAACTGCATGAAATCAGCTACAAATGGCATTCACAGATCAGTGTTCAGCACTTTTTGTAATTCCTGTAAGATTTCATGAGTTTACCACAAGAGTTTTCTATCAAACCCTTGGAGGCGTCAGATCAAAATAGACAATTATTTTTCTCTCTTTCTATGAGAGGAAAGAAAAAATATGTATTCCCCCCACATTTTGTTTTGGTTCCTGTAGTACTTCCAATTAGATTATTTTGAGCACAAAACTGGGAAGAAAATACTCAGAACAGTATGTGCTTTCGTTACTGAACATCAGACTTTGTAGAGTCCAGTTTTGACAGAAGAAGAACTAGGAAATGCAATTGCTAGTTTCCGTGTGGTTTTACAATCAGGTTAATTTATTAGAAATAAATTAGATACTGCTACTCAAAAATCCTTCTTTAAAGATAATTTGTTCATACTTCTTTCAAGGGAAGATTTCTCTATTGTTTTTCTATCTGAAGTCTCTGAAATAAAAAAAATTAAAAAAAAAAAATCCCAAAACTGGGGAAGAAGCAGCTTACAAGCTTGATAAATTGACTGATCACATGGAAATCAACCTTTACGACTTAAAGTTAAGGCCTTAAGTTTTGTTCTGAAAAAAACAAGTGGAGTACCAACCATTCATGTGTCCTGCTGGCATGCAAGATGGCAGGCCTAGGTAATACAGCTACACAATCTCTCTTGCTTTTGATATCACTGCTCTTAATTGAGTAAGCCAGATGGAAAATAAATCAGAGTATGCCTTTCCTGTAATCTATTAATGAACAAGGAGGAGATGATGCGCAAAGGAATAAGTGTTCAGGATCCTTCAAGGGCATCCATGTTGCTTTTCTCATTTCATAGCAACATCTAAGTTATTAATTTCTCTGCAAAATTTCTTTTGTCATTTATCATTAATAATGATCACTTTAGGGCATTCCAGAGAGGAAATGCAGTCTTGTTCTACGGAAATCAATTTACTGACACCATTAGAGCCGCACAAATAATTTATTTTTGGTTCAGCTGCCAACCAGAACGTGTTGAAGGAAAGGATTCCACAGGATAAAGTTCAAAAGAAAAATCATTTGCTTGCCAATATTAAAATAATAATAAAAACAAGTTGTTCAATGCAACAGAAAGCACTCCTCGTGACAAACAACTTGTTGGACTTCTAACAAATGTAGGAAAAGTAAGTAAGGTTCCAAAATTACAAAACTGTAAGGTAGAGGAGGAAGAGCCGTGATGTTCTTGCACCCAGTAGCTCCAGTATTCTACCAGGATCCAGAAGGCTCCAATTCAGCTGCTCTGCTTGCTCAAAGCTACTGAAACTTGTACTATCTCCTTTACTGTTCAGAAAACTCTCCTAACCAGTAAGCCGTGTCAGCCTATTTTGTGGGGCCAGTTCAGTTATATCTAATTAATCGTTGCACTAAAAAAGGAAAAAGCAAGCCAGGCAGGTTTGAAAATCCAGAGAAAAAGTCACTTTTCCCTGTGCTTCTTTCTGAAACTGATGTTTAAATGTTTCTACATACTTTGAAATCATCATTGTCAAGTGTTCTCCTGCACACATCGCAAGCAGGTTCCATTTACAGCTCCTTGAGTACTTATTGAAATATCTATAAAAATACTTATTTTAAAATCACTGATTTTTTTTTTTTTTTAAATAAAGATTAAAAAAATACAAGCACTCAGGTGAGCGTATGGAAATGGGCAAACTACCAGGCTACGGAGTTACTCATTTGATTCTTGTGTAATTAATCCCTCTAAAATATAACAGTTCCAACAGAAGGAAGAGGCAACAGAAAGGTAAAGCAGTGGCAATGAGCACAGCTAAAAGATTTCACTCTTTTGGATATACGGTACACGTAGATCCAAGTAAAAGGTCTGCTCCCCAGAAAAGCCTAGATGAGAAAAAAAAAAAAAAA